>JAVJIF010014364.1:0-105012 GCA_038442645.1 Agave tequilana | reverse complement strand
AAGATAGAATAGATTGAACTTTGAATACTTGTCAATTTTAATTACTCGAGGTTGGGAGATAAGCGTATATTGGAATTGTCTGAGTTCGTAGACTTCATATTTATTACAATTGATGATTACCTTAGTATATGGACCTGTAATTGAACTTGACTGAAGTGGGAGTGTAATGATTGAATTGTTTAATGAGGAATTATTAGAGTAAATGAGTAGTTAGTTTATTATTTTGAGATCAGGATAAATTGATTAGAGGTATATGTTGAGACTTTGATATATTGGTGACTAAGAATAGATATGCAAATAATATAAAGGATTTGAGTATAACGACATAAACAAGATAACTAATATTGATTTATTGAGTCGACGGTTTACTATATCAGATACTTTGAAAATGAATTTAATATTTGATGTTCGTAGTGATTGTAGGGAGATTATGAATTGATGGATCATGTTACTGTCATATCCTAAAGCATACGGATGAGATTGTATATGGACTAGACAGTCCAGGATATGTACTATATTATTTTATGTTTCTAAAGTTACTGGAAAAGTATCATTAGACTTTAACGTTCGGTATAGCTCTATTCATCGTATACAGGTTACTGTTACTGTTCAATGTTCTTATTATTGTTCACCATGTATACGATTACTGTTACGTACTGTTACTGTTACTGTCACCGCATCGTCCCATTATTTTAGTAACATGGACTCTGATTGTTTAACTGAATTAAATAATAATGTAAATGGACAACTTATATTAGGATTAGAGAAATTGATGGAGAAGACAGATCTAGGATACAGGTTGGGCAGCCGACTGAGGATTCCACTGCAGGGTTCCTGGGGGATGACTGGCATCCCATTTGTATTGTTTATTGTTCCACTGTTCATACAGTGAGAATACTTTTACTTTTACGGTTATTGAGCACCTAGCGTATGGCCCGGTACAGCGCCAGAAAACAGAGGCTGTAGTCCCGGTATGTACGGGACCCACCTAAAGCATGGACAATATATCTAACGAATCAGTTTTAATAACTTAGACCCTTATTGACACGTGCAGTAGGCGTAGTATGGGATGCGTCTATTACAGATGACAATTGGTGTTCGCTGACATAATAAATAATAATGTCCTGTAACTGATTGTCTTTGCCTGATACATGTATGTATGTTGGACACCTGATATATACATGTTATGATAGATATATGATTATACTCATGACCTAATGTACACTGGACTCTAGCACTACTGACTCTACCTACCTGATATATAGACTGTGACAAATACCTAACAGAAGATTGGACATCTGATTCTATCACTAACTGCTTTTACTACTGCCTATTTATGTTTACATATTACTTTAGTCTTATTCCAGTTTATAGTTTCATTTCATATGCTCACACATGTGCACTTTCCCTTTTATTTTACACACTGGGTCACTTTCTGACGACCCTGGATTTGCACGTCCAGATACTAGATGTTTTTATTTTATAGACCAGGTATTTGATGAGGCTGGACATATTGCGAGGAGCTAGAGTTTCTCTCTACCTATTCTGGTATTATTGTCTTGCTTTTCATTTCTGTTGATTCTGTAGTTCCCCTGTAAACCTATACATTGATATCAGTCATTATTCCATTTCTATATTCATTCGATATCATGTATGGACATCCATATGGCAGTGATATTGATTTATCATAGTAGTTTTTTATAACTTGTTTAGGTTACTTTAGGCTTAGCGTGTATACGTGGGTATTTTTCTCGCGCATATACATCACTGACTCTCGTCGCGACTTTATTTTCACGTATTTTGGGAAGCGGGCCGTGACAAAATTTTCTTGGTATCAGAGCCAAGTTTACTCAAAGAGGACCTAGTTCTTACCAGTGACCTGAGACAAGTTATATTTACACTGCAATAAACATATACTATCCACATTATGATATTGAGTTCACTTGATAATTTACCATTTCCCCTTGAAAATCTAACTCTTGATTTTGATATTCCTGATTTCAATTCCTCTTCCAGAGTAATTTGGATCCACTCCTTGATTCTTATATTCATCTTTACTCTTTTTCTGAGATTTTATCTCTTGAGTTTGATCACTCCATGTTGAACTGGTGGCAGAGATCAGAGCGCGCGGCGGAAGCATGGTGGACCCATGATGCACTGAGAAGCTACGTGGAAGCTTTATCTTCACCCTTGATTTTGATTATTTTTTATCAATCTCCGCTTTATTGAAATTTCGAGGATGAAATTTGTATAAGGTGGGTAGAATGTAATATCTCCTAGTCATAACACTGTATTGTTATTTTAAATATCTTATCTTGCTTACTTATCATTTTGTTAATTAACTTGATTCATAGTTATTAATATTATTAGATATACAAATTATTTTTAAGATATTAACATTGGTTTTATTTATAATTGTCATTATCATTTATAAAATTTTTAATTACTATTACTATTATTATTAATTGTTATTCTTAGTGATGGGTGTTTTATTATGATTATAATTATTATTGCTATTGTTATGATTATTGTAATTATTATTAGTAGTATTGTTAACTATTATTGTTATTAATATCATTATTATGTATTGGTATTATAGTTGTTGATTATTATTACGAAAGTATTATTATTAGCATTTTAATTGTTGTTTACTTATATTATTACATGGTTAATTATTATTATTTATAGTTATCGTTATTATTAATATTGTGTTTGTATTATTATTTTTCCTCCTTAATTCTTTTTCCCATATCCAGTATTCATTGACTCATTAGCTCATATCCATTTCCTATTTTCTTGATTCCTAATCCACCCATTTAGAGAGATCCAAACCCATACCCAAAACCCATATCCATTACCCATTAAATCAAATCCTAACTATTTATATCCTAATCACAACTAATCCTATCTAATCCTATATCCCAACAAAAACTTTAGTCCTAATCAAACCCCCCTAATCTTCTCCTTATCCTTCTTTTTCTAGCCGAGCACAAAACCCCGTCTCCCCTCTTGCGCAGCTGTGCCGAAGCATCATGATGGAGCTCCCCCCTTGCCTTTGCCGCACACACCACACACCATGCTTGTCCTCCTCTCCACCAGCCTGCACACCAGCCACAACAGTGCTAAGCAAGCCCAACTTCCCCTTGCAACAACCGAGCCCACCCGCATCTCCCTTGCTCTCTCCACCAGTGCGCCACCATCCCCTTGGCTATGACCTCACGCATCACCCACCTCAGCATCACCTCGGCGAGCCCTTGCCATGGTTGTGCCCCTATGCTGGGTGAGTGGTTTTCCATCTCTTTCTTTCTTATATTATGTGTAGGTGATATTATATGTGTATTAATATAAGTGTGATGTGTATTTTTATGTGCATGCATATGTTTTAATTATTGTGTGTATACATGTGTTAGTGCTTTGGTGTGGACTGCTTGAGTTCATGTGTGTGTGTTATAGTAATTATTAGTGGGTGCTAATATATATTATGTGTGTTATAAATAAATGTGGGTGTGTGTAGTTAAATGTAGGTATTTATTAATTAACATGCATGGGTTTAGTGTATATGTGTGTGTGTGTTGGTATTTAATTATGTGCATGTATGGTGCTATGTGTGATTTGTGTATGTTTAGTATGTGTATGTATGTATATACTCGTATATATGTATGTGAGCGTGTACCTGTGTATTTATGCGTACTTGTGTCTATGTGTACATGATTGCAGGGTGCAGCGTTTCAAACCTATTCGGTGAGATCCGGACCCGTTACGGGAGACTCGGAGTTGTGCCCGCTATGGACCCGATAGTCAGGCGATTTGAAGACCGCTCCATGGGATGATCTGGAGATCCATACTAATTCGTGTACTGAAGACCAGACGACGATTCGATTCTAAAACGCGTTATTTCATGTGAGTGTTTGTTCTTATATCATTTCTCTATTATCATTGCCAGTAGATGCTCATGTACCTATTTATATCATTTCATGTGACCATCTGATATATTTTACCAGTATGACTAGCCGTATCACTTCATGAGACATAGTGACTGTCTGCTTTTACATTATTGTTGATTATCTTTATCTCATGTTTAATCATTATCATGTTCCGATATATTTATGCTTGTTAAATTACTGTTCATGACATGTTCACTTCGATAATACCTATATCTGAGTAGTAGTGTTTGGGACTAGAATGTATTTGATTGACTATTGACCTGAAATTTGGAGTTATTCAGTAGTTGATTTTTGGGTATATTAATGACTTAATTGGAATAAAGTTGACTCAAGTTGGGACAGATCGAACTAGTAGAATAGTAAGTCTTGAAGATGTATAATGGATTACTAGACTAGTATTGTCACACTGATAATAAGTTTACATGGACTACAAATGGTAGATCAGAGGTATCTTGATATTCATGTGTCTATGAATTTGTTGACTTATCACTGAGATATTCTTATCTTATCACTTCATGTATAGATTGTTTACCGCTTCAGATTCAGGTTTATTTTTAGTATAACTTAGACTAATTTTTGGACTATTAGGAGATATTATTGTGGATTTTCCTATTGGTGAGTGTGACTGAGATATTATTATCTTATTATTTCATGTGATCCCATTTTACCATTTCGGATCTGGGACTATTTGTGATGTAACTCAGGATACCGAATTTTGATTGGTTCATGATTATAATTATATGTGTGAATACTTGCGTGAGTTGATTTGCAGAGTTGGACCGGTAGAATAGATTGAACCTTGAATACTGGTCTATTTTAATTACCCAAGGTTGGGAGATAGGTGTATATTGGAATTGTCTTTGTTCGTAGACTTCATATTTATTACAGTTGATGATTACCTTGGTATATGGACCTGTGATTGAACTTGACTGAAGTGGGAGTGTATTGATCAATTATTTAATAAGAAATTGATTAGAGGTAATTAAGTAGTTAGCTTATTATTTTGAGACTGGGATAATTGATTATAGGTGTTTGATTATTTATGTTGGGACTCTGATATATTAGTGATTAAGGATAGATTTGCAAATATTATAAAGGATTGGAGTAGATCGACATGAACGAGATAACTAATTATTGATTTATCTAGGCGATGGTTTACCATATCAGATACTTTGACGATGGATTTAATAACTCGATGTTCGCAGTGATTGTAGGGAGATTTGAATTGATGGATCATGTTACTGTCATATCCTAGAGCATACGAATGAGATGTATATGGACTAGAGGGTGCAGGATATGTACTGTATTATTTCATATTATTAAAGTTACTAGGAAAGTATCGTTAGACTGTAACGCTCGGTACAGCTCTATTCATTGAATACACAGTTACTGTTACTATTCACTTTCTTATTACTGTTCATCATGTATACGATTACTGTTACAGTTACTGTACTGTTACTATCACCACATCGTTCCATTATTCTAGTAATATAGACTTTAATTGTTTAACAGAATTAAATAATAATGTAATGGATACCTCACACTAGGATTGTGTAAATTGATGGAGGAGATAGAGTATGTATTTTGGTGGACCTAGGATACAAGTTCGCAGCTGATTGAGGGTTCCACTGCAGGGTTCCCGCGGGATGACTAGCATCCTATCTGTACTGTTTACTGTTCCACTGTTCATACAGTGAGATTACAGTTAGTGTTACTGATCGGGAAAAATCGCGCACAAAAAGTGTGTTTTGAAATTGATATTTAAAGTGTGTGCGCTTTGGCTTCCTCGATACTTCCATTATAGCATAGAGGCTAAAACGAGTCGAATTCACAAGGACGGGAGGCGATAGAAATTTTACCGGTTGATTCACGTGTGTGTTAAAAGTTCTTCAATGTTTGAAAGAATGAAGAGAAAAGAAGAAAAGAATGAAAGAAAAGTACGGTGTAACACAAAGAAGTGGGAAACATAGAAAAGAATGTATTTGTGATTTTTGAGATATATTTCTAAAACGAAGTGAAAAAGAAAGAAAACTCATTACTACTTACTACTAATGACTCCACCAACATGTTAACCTCTTAGTGATAGTTACCTCACATGTATCCTTGGTAAACACTAATCCTTGGTTCAAAAGCATTTCAAAGCATGACCCATATGTGACTCATCACATCCCAACTCAACAAAATAAGTGCAAGCTACACTTAAATCATCAAAACTAAAAATAAGCATGGAGTAAAGTAATGTTAGCTTGTTAGAGAGTTAGGAAGTTAGAGTGTTAGATCCATAATCATGAGCCATCAATGGCTCTTGCAAGAGCAAGGCCAAGTAGAGTCTATTAGATTCATGTGGATTATCATAAAAAAAAAAGTTAGCAAGTTAGTGGTTAGTAGTTAGTTGCCATGAGAGAAAATTAGCTAAACATGTAAAAGAAGTTAAAGAGAAAAAACAAGGAGAGATAAAGAGAGCACCTTTCATAAATTGTCACCTTCTATTACAAGCACTCTGACTTTTCACTCGTGTAACACTCTCTCTCCTGTTAAAAGATCTAAAAAAATAGAAAATACAAAGAGGAAGAAGAAGAACTAACTTAACCTAAACTAAACTACCACATGGAGAAGAAAACAACCCTAAAACTACACTACTCTATGTATATCTTCAACTTCAGACCACAAAGGGGGTTTTATAGGCGAAAGGGGCACCAAAGGGAGTGTACGGAGCCGCGCGTCGAATCTCGGCGCGCGGTTCCACAAGATTGCCGCAGAAACACGGCCAAGCCGCATTTTCGTGGCAGTACTGGGGCAGCGCGCGCAGCGTCGCCTGCTGTGCACTGCCCAATGGTTCCCCTGTCGGATGTACTTACTAGTTTTCAAATTTGGGCCCCTGATTTTGACGAAATCACTCCAAAGTCAATGGTTGTCTTCGTAGGCCTTTAATCACCAATTAAATGGTGATTTTGGGTCTTCTTCTTCATTTCATGTCATAACCTAGAAATATGCAAGAGAGATATTATTAGCAGAATTTAATATTAAATAAATGTGAAGATGCAGTATGAAATATGCAGTTTTAGAGATTAATCAAACCCCCACACTTATCTTTTGCTCGTCCTGAGTAAAACAAAAAACTAAAGGAATTATTACACCACTTTCGCAGGTGACACGATTGCATTGAGCATGTGCAACAAGTCGTTAAACCTCTAGGTTTTTCCTTAGAGGAGGAGTTTTGTGTCCTGAGGGTTTTCAGCGGATTGCACCCACAAAATCCATAAAGAAAGAAATTAAATGTTAGTATTTCCAAAACGCATTTTGAAATAGAGAAAAGTGCTGAAGTATTTTTGCGAAAATATAAGTGATCTAAGGCAATAAGTTAATCAGAAATTATTCTTCCTTAAACTAAGTCGAAATGCAAAATCTTGTTATAAATTAAATGTAAGAATTTAAAATTAAATTTGATTCTTTGATCTTCCATAAAACTCTTAGAAAAATATGCACTTTGTGAACAGTGGAGGTTTTTGGGATATCGACTCAAACTTTTATGCCATTGATTTTTGTATATTTATTATTTTTCCTTTTTTTTTCTTTTTTCTTCCCTTCGTTTTCGTAGGCTTTCTTATTTCCCCGGGTAGTGAGCCTTTAGCTGGTGACTCCTAAATCAGATGATCTTAGGGCACCAGATGAGAAAATATCACTCGGACTTAATGACCCGAGTAAACAAGGCCACAAAACTAAAGGGGATTATTTTGTTTTTATCCACCATTTTAGGTATGAATAATCATACTTCCTGAGGCATAATTACCCAACTTCATTAAGTGATTTTTATTATCATTATATATATATATTTTTAATATATTTTTTATGGTATTATCAGTCTTTGTTTCAATCCTAAAAAATTGTGTAAGTGTGGAGTGCATAAATCTAAGGCAAAAAATTCAAGATCAAATTATCTTTTCAATCTTACTTTCTTATCCTAAAATTTAAATAAGATCTATTATTTTGACTTAGTTTAAATTTTCATAATTTAGGTTTTCCTAATTCCTAAGATAATCTTAATTTTCTTAAAAATAAATCAGAACTATTTCTCTTATTTCAAAAAGTTCTGTAAAAGAAAAGAAAAGAGTTTTTTATACAAAAGAAAATTTTAAAAAGTTCCTAAAAAGAAGTGTAAAAGAAAGAAAATTTAAAACTAACCTACGTTAGTAAACCCTCCCCCACACTTATCTCATGTATTGTCCTCAATGCATCGTGAATGTGTATATACATGAAACAAATGGAAAGGGAAAGAAAATTACCTTATGGTGGTGGCTCTGGTGGTGGTCTGATTGGACCAAGCGTTACTACTCAATCAAGATAATGTGGTGGCTCACGGAACCCACCTTTATTGATCTTTTTTTTATTAACATATTTACACTCCTCAATTTAATAGGATCATGCAAGATCCTTTCATGAAAATTATTCCCTTTACATGACCATCTTGGAAGATCATCACTGAGTCATTTTGGTCAATACTTTGGTCCAACAATAGAATATGGTCTTGTTGAATGGATAATTTGGGCTTTGGAATGAAAAGTTCGGGAACCAATACTAACTCAGGAAAATCAACATTAGGTTTGAGAGTCGATTTAGGTTCAAGAGTTGAGTCCAATCAAAGAATTTAACTTCACATTCTATTCCCATCAATGAAGTGTGACAATCCAAAAGAAGCGGTTCAATCTCAAAATCCATGGATACAGGAATTAATGTTGGCTCGGGCAATGGGTCCAACTTGGGTAAGGATGTCGAAGTCAACATAGATTCAAAAATTGGAATTGAATCACAAAGTTGGGGGTTGAGTTCACATTCATATTCAAGATCAATTTAATTGAAATGAAACTTGCCAATTTGTTAATGGGTTGATATTGGTCAAGTTCAAGATTCTGTGGTGAAATTGAATCTTAGTCAAAGTCTTCAAGATTTTATGCTTTTTGATTTTCATCAATATGATTAGAAGTGTTAGAAATAGTCAAAGATTGGGTAGTAAGAGTTTCCTTAGTCCTACACATATTTTTCAATGACTAATTCTTACTTTTATCTTATTGAAGGGAGCACTTTGGAATTGAATCATGAATTCTGTACTCTTTGCTAAGTCGGTATGTTCTTGTGGGACATGAAAAATGGAGTAAGGATCTTGGATTTGAAAACTTTGATGGGATTTTGAGTCCTCTAGATGTTGAATTCATCGCTCGAGTTCTTCGAAGGCTTCCATTCTCTTTTCCCAGTCAATTGGTTTTTCTAATGGTTGTTCAGGAGAAGGAGTATATGAAGCTGGATGTTGGTAAGGTGGTTGACCATAATACTCAGGGGGATTGTATCTCCACTGACTTGGTGAAGAGTGGTGATGATTATTCTAATTTTGTTCATAGTATTGGGTCTGGGGCACATATTGAGTCGGATAATCCCAATTCGGCATATAATGTTGTTTTATGTTTTACATAGCCGGTCGGAGTTATTCGAATCAAATGAGGTCGGGGTGACATATGGATTTATATTAGGATTGAAAAAATTGTTGTTGTTAAAATCCATTTCCCAATATACAAAAAAGAAAATAAACAAACAACAACAAATAAAGAAAAAAAAAAAAGAAAACAAGCCTATGCTAGGGTTGATTTAGACCTAGACGATTCCTAACTGATTAGACTGTCCACGGGGGGTATATTATCGGAAGCTGACCACAAGTTAATCGGCCAGGTAGGGGCACGATCAGTGGGAGGTATCCGTGCCGGAGCAACGGACGTAATTATGCCAAACCACTGCTTCGAGGTTTCACCTCTCAATCCCCAACCTTAGACACCGATTTGACAAGAGTCAACTTCTAACAACTTCCCCCTTAGATCAATCTCTTAAATGAGTCCGAGATGTCCCTAGAGGCCAATGTCTAGCAAATTTTATTTAGGCTTGGGTTGTGTGAGTAGGGAGGTGATTTTTGGGCCAAGGGAGGGTAATGACTTCCCCACCTTATATTGTATTGGGTTTTACCCTTAAGTTCAATTCGTGCAAGTGTGCAATATAGATAAGAATGAACACACAAAGAGAGTAAATCACCCACGTGTTTGTCCTAACTATATGCAATGCAATATGTACACCTCCGTCAAGATCACAACAATATAAAAAAATATAGTATATTGGAATGAAAAATTGACACGTGCTTAGATGCAAATGTCTAAACGTTTTAAAGCATCCAATTTCTGTATTTTAGTTCTTAATTTATCCAATCACACAAGAGCAAGTGTGTACGTCTGTAATGCTAAAGAATTTAACCTGCACACCAAAATAAAGAAGAAAGGTTAACAAAAACGTGAAATAAAACCGTTCCATCCTCGGCAAAGGTGGCAAAATTTGATCAGGAGAAAACTGCGCACAAAAGTGTATGTTTTGAAATTAATATTTAAAGTGTGTGTGCTTTGGCTTCCTCGATACTTCTGTTATAGCATAGAGGCTAAAACGAGTCGAATCCACAAGGATGGGAGGCAATAGAAGCTTTACCGGTTGATTCACGTGTGTGTCAAAAGTTCTTCAATGTATGAAAGAATGAAAGAAAAGAAAGTAAAGAATAAAAAGAAAAATACGGTGAAACACAAAGAAGTAAGAAACAAAGAAAAGAATATATTTGTGATTTTTGAGATATATTTCTAAAACGAAACGAAAAAGAAAGAAAACCTATGGCTACTTACTATTAATGACTCCACCAACAAGCTAACCTCTTAGTGATAGTTGCCTCACATGTATCATGTATCCTTGGCAATCACTAGTCCTTGGTTCAAGAGCGTTTTAAAGTATGTCCCATATATGACTCATCACATCTCAACTCAAAAATAAGTGCAAGCTACACTTAAACCATCAAAACTAAAAGCAAGTATGGAGTAAAGTAATGTTAGCTTACTAGAGAATTAGGTGAAAGTACACCTAGAGGGGGTGAATAGGTATAAGGCTAATCTAATGACAAATTATGTGGAATTAAAAATAAATTGCAACACACTTAGCGTAACCAAAGAGTGTAGCCGAATTCCCGGTGAAGGGCTCTGAACTATCTCCTCTAAATTCCTCTAAATAAGAGTTAAGGTGCTATGTAAAGCTCTCTTGGTTTAACACAAGTATGGCACACAATCAAACCCAAACATATATATGATATGAACAATATGATGCAATGCACAATGAGAGAGAGAGAGTTAAGAGATAGGGGATTAATCGCAAACAACAAGATATGTGTCGAGGTTTGAGCCACTGCTCTACGTCCCCACCTTCACACAGAAAGATTTTCACTATATCGTCCACACAAGACTTCCCACACAGGGAACCTCCACTGAGGATTTAGGTAATACAAACTTAGAGTACACAACTCCTCTCTCAACCAATAACAACCTCTACACTAGAGGTAAGGCACAACAACAATCACCTTTACACTTAGAGGGATGGGCACTTAGCCAAACAACAATCAACCTCTATAATAGAGGGATAAGGCTCAAAGCCAAACAACAACCTCAATCACCTCTACACTTTAGAGGGATCCAACACGACCTCCACAATCACCTCTCACTAGAGGGATATCAACACGACCTCCACAATCACCTCTCACTAGAGGGATATCAACACAACCTCCACACTCACCTCTACACAAGAGGGAACTCAAATAAAACAAGGCTTACAACTCTTGGTGGTCTCACTAAACCACAAACCAATTTTTCTCACAAAACAGATCCTAATTGATAGGATAGATAGATAGCTCAAGCGTGAGAAAATAAAGAGTTTGAAAAACAATTCACAAAGAAAAACTCTTGGGAAACTTCTATAATTGCTATAGAAATGAAGATCAAAAACTAATTCCCAAAGACTCTATTTTTCTTTGAATTTTTCAACCCTTTAAAAAAACAAATAAGAATAGATCTTTTCAACCCAAAAACTCTTTAAAAACTTTGCTATAAAACACCTCTGAAGATGGGAAATTTTCTCTTCTAAAATCTTAGCTAAAAACAGCTCAAGAGGATGAATATTTATACCCTCTAAAAATTCTGCCCGTTGGCAGCCATGAAAGGTCAGAAATAACCTTCTGGTCGACCAGACAACGGTCATTTTTATGACCGTTGTGCCACCGGTCAACCGCCCGGTCGACTGGGACTAGATACAGAGAGCAGCAGCTCTCTACCGGTCGACCGTCCGATCGACCGAGGCTATTTTCAGAGAGCAGAACTCTCTGGCGGTCAACCGACCCAGTCGACCGGCCTTCCATCATTTGGCTTTTGCATGTTTGTGCACATCGGTCGACCAGACCGGTCGACCGACGCCTGCCTCGGTCGACCAGCCGGTCGACCGGTAGACAGCTAGGTCTAAACTTTAAGGGATTAAAATTGTCTTTTTATCTTTGATTAAATCCCATAAAATCACATAAATTTTACAAAATTAAGTTCTTATAAGATCTTTGAAATACAATATATGTGACTAAAATTCAACACATATTACAAACTATATGAACCATTTTTGTGATATTGAAATTTCGCCTTCAAAACGAAAACCGTATTTTTCAAAACCAAACTTTGAGATGGAAAACCGTTTTCTCCAAAACTCATGTAAATACAAAAACATGATATTGAAACACTTTGAATCATATTGTATATGGATGAATCTAATATACATGAAAGATATTATATCTATGTTTTTGACATGAAATTCAAAATCGGTTAAACCATAAAACTAAACCAATAAATTTTAAACTTGTGTGTGTATGTGAACTTGAGCATATCAACACTATCTAATCTTTACAAAATATCTAAACAATAAACTAAACACAAACCGAAGTCTTCTTATAGAACTCCGTCTCTAAGTCAACTCGATCTAAACGCGATCCAACGAGCTTGACTCCAACCGAGTACTAGATGCGATCTTGATGCTCGAGCTCTTGAATCTACATGTGAAGGCTCTGGAACTCTTTTGTTGAAGCTAATACCTATAAATATCTTAATCAATATCTGAAACTAAATATTAGAAGATTATTAGTAACTATAACTACATGAGTTAATCATCATCAAAACTAGAGTGAAAGGCCTCTAGGCCAACAATCTCCCCCTTTTTGATGATGACAAAACTCATGCAGTTATATATGCATGAATTAAAGTTAAGCTTCATAGAAGCTCCCCCTTAACTCATGCATAGCAATAAACATAAAGATGTTGGTCTCGAGATAATGTCAAATGTGGAACTATCTCTGTTGGCAATTATGGATCTAAAAATACCCAAGTCAACACAAAACTAAAAACAAGAAGGATTAATGTTAAGCAAATAAATAAACTTGCAAAAAGGAAAATAAATCTCAGAAAATAGACAAACGCAACAAGAGAGATTTATCCTGGTTCGGTCCTTGTGACCTACATCCAGTCCCCAAGCAACCCGCTTGAGATTTTCCTTTATCATTGATTTTGTACACCCAAAAAACAACCATGCACACCACTTGACAAATCTCCTTTGCCAAATGTGTACACCTTCTCTCTACACCAAGAGAACACCTTCACCTTGTACAACTGCCTCTATACCAAGAAGCCACCCATGTACAATATTTGCTTTGAGTATTACAACTTTCCTATAAGCCTTGGTAATGTGTATGAACCTAGACAAGGTCTAGTATAGGAGAAACTTCAGAGAACTTCACAATGGAAATGACTTTTGGTGAAGAACAGAAGTTGGAATCAGTTTTCAGATTTTGACAGAATTTTGGCTTTGAAAAACTGAAGATTTTTCTTAGTATTTGGCCTTTGGACTAACCACCCTTTATATAGCTGAAGACTAGGGTTAGTTAGGGTAGTTATAGGAGCAATTCAAACAATTGGAACGTTGGAATTCGTTGCACAAAAGACCAGATAACAGAAACTGTCCAACAGTCAGAAACTGCCTATAGTCGACTTGCCTATAGAGTTAGTCGACTAGACTAGGCAATTTTCCTACTATTAGTCGACTAGGTTTGACTATAAGTCGACTAGGTCAAGTTAGTTCAAGTGACAGTTTTCTGGTTTAACTGAAACAAGTCGACTGCAACTACTTATAAATCGACTGAACCAGATATTAGTCGACTAGGGGCAAGGGATTAGTCGACTACAAATGCTATTAGTCGACTACATTTTACTGTCAAGTCGACTAATGCACAACAGAGAGTTGGGCCTGTTTTGGACACAAGACTTAGTCGACTAGGGTTTGGGTCAAGTCGACTACACATGTTATTAGTCGACTATAAGGGACTGTAAGTCGACTAACAGGACTATGATATGTGTGTGTGTGTGTGTGTGTGTGTGTGTGTGTGTCAAGGCTTTTTACATGCTATTTCATCTTTACAAAATACATCTTATCAACTCTCCTTGGGACATCTTGATCATGTAGAACTCTTGATTCGTCATGTGTTAGAGCTCCAAATGACATGTGTCACATAAGTCTTCATCAAAACAAGTTCCAACATTCTCCCCCTTTTTGATGATGACGCTTTATGTGCACAAGTGCTCCCCCTGCAGAAAATATGTTATATTTTCCTCCCCCTGCAGAAATTGGGTTATAACAAATATGAAAAGACTTTGTTCTCCCCCTGCAACAAATATATTAGTAAATATATATATATATAATATATATATATATATATATATATATATATATATATATATATATATATATATATATATATATATATATGTTCTTATTAACTTTTATATGGTACCTGCAAGATAAACGTTAGATGGTACCAAACATAAAAGAACATATTAACCTTTAGGAGTCCAAATCCATTTAGAATTTGGTTTCCACCTGTTAGTATACACATAGTTGCAAGAATCACATATATCATGAATGTATGAAGCATATATGTATTTTTATCATGAAAACTTAAATTCTTAGGAATCCATATAAACTTTGTCTTAATTCTTTTTGAAACATGATTAGACTTTCTTTTCACATATGGATTACTAACATATGAAGACTTTTCATTATATCCAATACCATAATGATTATCATGTGACAACTTCTGAAAAGATAATAAATCATTCAATTTTTCTTTTCCTTTATTGAACTTAGTCACATTTTGCAAAAGATCTTCATATTTCTTTTTGAAAACTGAAATATCTTTACCTAAAATAGAAATCCTTTTATTCAAAGATTCAGTTTCCTTTTTCAAGAAAATGTTGTCTTTTATAAACTTCTCATTTTCATTTTTCAAAGATGATATGACTTTTTCAAGCTCATCTTGTTGAGAATTTATAGAAGATACTTGTAAAGCATAACATGAATTTTCCTTTAAAGTTTTTCATTTTCTTTTGATAAAACTTTATTTTTCAATTTTTCATTTTTCAGATCAATAAACAATTCATAAAATGCATCAGGAAGTTCAGAAAATGATACCTCATCATCTTCTATGGCCATGTAACATAGGTTAACACGTTCAGTAGATTCTTCTTCAGCAGAAGATGAGGAATCACTGTATTCTGATGATGCTTCGTAGTTTTTCTTCTTTCTGAACTTTTTACTCTTGTATTTTTCTTTCTTCTTGAGCAAAGGGCAATCCATCTTCATATGACCTGGTTTATTACAATTAAAGCATTTGAATTTACCTTGCTTTAGGAATCTCCTGAATTTCTTTGAAAGCATTGCCATCTCCTTTTCATCATCATTTGAATCATCCGTGTCGGAAGATGCATGGAAGGCGAGTTCTTTCTTCTTTGAACGGTGTTGTCGTTCGTCCTTCTTCCTTTCTTCTAACTGCACTTCATATGCTATTAGATTGCCGATTAGGTTTTCTAATGTCATAGTTGAGAGATCATTCGCCTCTTCAATGGCGGTTGTCTTCTTCTCCCATTCTGGTGTGAGTGCACGAAGGATCTTACGAACTCTTTCAACTTGGGTGTAGTCCTTTCCAAGAGATGCTAATGAATTGGTAATTTCAGTGAATCTTGTAACCATTTCGGATATGGTTTCATTCTCCTCCATTTTGAATAATTCAAACCTGTGGACAAGAACAGATATTTTAGATTCCTTAACTTTATTTGTGCCTTCGTGTGTTACCTGAAGAGTATGCCATATTTGATGTGCAGAAGTGGCTGTTGACACACGGTTGAACTCTTCTTTGGTTAAGGCACAGAACAAGGCATTCATCGCTTTGGCGTCAAGGTTCGCGCTCTTCCTTTGATCTTCACTCTAAGCGTTGTAGTTGGTTGTTGGCTTGGTGTACGATGCTTCTACGATGTTCCAAGGTCGTAGTTGAGCGATTGCAAGTAGATCTTCATTCTACACTTCCAATAGTTGTAGTTGGATCCGTCAAATAGCGGTGGACGTTGTGTAGAATGTCCTTCTTTGAATTGGGATGATGAGAACTCCGTTGCCATCTTTGTTGTTGACTTGTACCCGCTCTGATACCAAGTATTGGTCTCGAGATAATGTCAAATGCGGAACTATCTCTGTTGGCAATTATGGATCTAAAAATACCCAAGTCAACACAAACTAAAAACAAGAAGGATTAGTGTTAAGCAAATAAATAAACTTGCAAAAAGGAAAATAAATCTCAGAAAATAGACAAACGCAAACAAGAGAGATTTATCCTGGTTCGGTCATTGTGACCTACATCCAGTCCCCAAGCCACCCGCTTGAGATTTTCCTTTATCCTTGATTTTGTACACCCAAAATCACAACCATGTATACCACTTGACAAATCCCCTTTGCTAAATGTGTACACCTTCTCTCTACACCAAGAGAACACCTTAACCTTGTACAACTGCCTCTACACCAAGAATCCACCCTTGTACAATGCTTGCTTTGAGTATTACAACTTTCCTATAAGCCTTGGTAATGTGTATGAACCTGGACAAGGTCTAGTATAGGAGAAACTTCAGAGAACTGCACAATGGAAATGACTTTTGGTGAAGAACAGAAGTTGGAATCAGTTTTCAGATTTTGACAGAATTTTGGCTTTAGAAAACTGAAGATTTTTCTTAGTATTTGGCCTTTGGACTAACCACCCTTTATATAGCTGAAGACTAGGGTTAGTTAGGGTAGTTATAGTAGTAATTCAAACAATTGGAACGTTGGAATTCGTTGCACAAAAGACCAGATAACAGAAACTGTCCAACAGTCAGAAACTGCCTATAGTCGACTTGCCTATAGAGTTAGTCGACTAGACTAGGCAATTTTCCTACTATTAGTTGACTAGGTTTGACTATAAGTCGACTAGGTCAAGTTAGTTCAAGTGACAGTTTTCTGGTTTAACTGAAACAAGTCGACTGCAACTACTTATAAGTCGACTGAACCAGATATTAGTCGACTAGGGGCAAGGGATTAGTCGACTGCAAATGCTATTAGTCGACTACATTTTACTGTCAAGTCGACTAATGCACAAACAGAGAGTTGGGCCTGTTTTGGACACAAGACTTAGTCGACTAGGGTTTGGGTCAAGTCGACTACACATGTTATTAGTCGACTATAAGGGACTGTAAGTCGACTAACAGGACTATGATATGTGTGTGTGTGTGTGTGTGTCAAGGCTTTTTACATGCTATTTCATCTTTACAAAATACATCTTATCAACTCTCCTTGGGACATCTTGATCATGTAGAACTCTTGATTCGTCATGTGTTAGAGCTCCAAATGACATGCGTCACATAAGTCTTCATCAAAACAAGTTCCAACAAAAGATATGCAATGAATGCTTAACACAACTATATGTTCTGACACAATTGCAAAAATAAACATGCATAAATGATACGAATTGTAAGTAATCATGCATATAGAAAACTCATCAAATACTTATATGCATATATGAAACTCCAAAATAAAACATGCATAAACTCAGTTTCTAAGCATGCATATAAACTCAAAATCATTCTCTCCCTTTTTGTCAATCATCAACAAAGGGGCAAAAATAACTTTTTTTTTAAAAAAAAATCTTTTCCTCCTTTTTGACAAATCAAAATAAAGAGATGTATGCGATATACATTCATGAATGGAGAGACGTTAAGTTAACTCCCCCTACATACATGCATTTACATGAAAAGAAATGACTAAACCCTAACCACATAAAGCATAATATACAATGTAGATGTGAAGCTCCCACTACACACGTGTACTACATACCAAAAAGGTCAATCACTTTAATATAAAATACACTCAACATGAATCTATATATAGAGAAGATGTTAAGCTTCCCTTGCATATAAGCAATACAAATCAAAACATTATAATATCAATTGAAAATATATCAAATTATGATAAAGGTATACATCAAAACATCATGATACCAATTTATGATACCAATTAAAAACAAACAAAACATTTTGAAGATACCAACTGAAAGTAAACAAAAAATTTTAAGATACTAAAAGATACCAATTGACAATATCTTGATAACAATTTAAAATGCTTGTAACTCTTGATATCAATAGAAAGTGAAACATTCTATGTTTTTGATACCAATTGAAAGATATATATATTGCAAATCTTGATACCAAATAAAAGTAACAACCAATTTCAAAGAAACTTGATAACAAAAAAATGTCTTGTAAATTTTTGATACCAATTGAAAGTAAAGAACCAAATTGATTTAGGTAAGCATAACTCATATCAATATAGATACCAATTTAAAATAAAACATGATTTCAATAATGAACATGTTAGTATATACCAAAACAAAGTATTTTTCATTATAAATAATGGGAGTAAGATATTAATTGAAAATACAATCAATTGAAAGATACCAATTGAAAGATAAAACATGAATTTTCTCCCCTTTTATGAAATGCTAATAAAAACAATGCATAAACTTGTATAAGATACCAATTGAAAAATAATTGACATTGAGTAAAGTAAGCTTAGCATAAACATAATTTGTGCTTTAAAATGTAAAGATATAGTAAGGACAATCAAATCATATATATGTATGAAAATGTAAATACCAATCAAAATTGATACTATTGAAGTTTGAAACATGAAAGATCACCTAGAGGGGGGGTGAATAGATGATTATGCTAATCTAATGAACTCAATGCGGAATTTAAAAAAACTTAATGCAATACACTCAAGTACAATCAACAAATGATGCACACACAACCAAGCCAAGCAATATGAATGCACAATATGAATAGTTGCAAGGCACAAAGTAAAGAGAGAGATAGAGAGAGAGTCAATGGATCAAGCGCAAACAACAAGATATGTTACGAGGTTCGAGCACCCAGCTCTACATCCCCGCCTTCGACACACGAAGGATTTCCAATCCACTAGCTAGTCCACAAAGGACTCTCACAAGGAGTACCCAACTCCTCTCTTTACAACCACAACCTCCACTTGAGGCAAGGCACCAAGCCAACAACAATCACCTCACACCTTGAGGGATTAGCACAAAGCAACCAGGGATCACCTCACACCTTGAGGGATACTACCAAAAGGCGCAAAGCCAAACAAAGATAGGGTTTACAACTTAGTGGTTTCAAACAACAACCACAAAACAATCTCTTTCCACTTAGTGGTTTCAAGCAACAACCACAAACAATCTCTTTCTCCCACACAAAAATCTTATAGAAATATAGTAGATTTTAGCTCAAGTATGAAGAAAAATAAGGGATTTGAAACCAGCAACTCAAAGAAAATCTTTGGGAAATAATAGAAATGAAGATAGTGAAGTTCAAACAAAAGCTTTTCCCAAATCCCTTTTCTTTGATTTTTTAAACCCTAATAAAAACACCAAAAAGATTGTTCAATTTGAATCCAAAAACTTCTTTTGATTGCTGTGAAAACACCAGAGAGTAAGAAAAAATTCGCACAAAAATCTTAGAGAAAAACTCTCACAAATGGGGTATTTATAGACCCCAGAAAAATATAGCCGTTGGCAGCCAGAAAAATCAGAAATGCACTGCTGGTCGACCGGCCCGGTCGACCGTCCAACGGTCAAATCCTGCCCGTTGGCAGCTACCGGTCGACCGCCCCGGTCGACCCAAACAAACAGAGAGCTCTGCTCTCTGACCCGGTCGACCCGGACGGTCGACCGTCCAAAGTCTGTCAAACGTGCACAAATCTGTGCACGTCGGTCGACCGGCCGGTCGACCGACTTCAGCCAAGTCGACTTGGTCAGAAGACTAGTCGACTGGTGAAGCCTGGAACAGAAAACTAAGTTAGAAACATATTTAAAAATTCTTTTATCTATTCTAAAAATCACCAAAATAGTTTTATCATTTTGCATTGATATATAAACATGTGGTAAAAAGTTTAGCTCAAATATCAATCAATATGAACTATTTTTGTGTCTTATCATTTTTACCAAAAACTGTATTTTCTAAAACTTTAGATTTTAAATAGAAAATACGTTTTGTACAAAACTCTTCCAAATACAAAAACATGATATTTAAACACTTTGAAGCATGATGCATTTGGATAGAAATCCAACATACATGAAACAAACATATATCCATGTTCTTGTCATTTAATTCCAAAATATGTTTTGTCAAAAATACCAAACATAAAACACATGAATAAGTAAGTCAAAACTAAGTTTGTCTAGGAAATTAAGCATGCATGTATATAGAACAAATCATATATACATTAAACTATGTAAACTTGTTTTGATCTATCTATTCATGAAAACCAAGATCGGTTAAACCTAAAACCGAAAAACCGAAAACCAATATTCAAAACATGAAACGTGTGTGTTGTGAACTTGAGCATTATCATACTATTCTAATCTTTACAATTTTGATCTAAACACAAAACTAAATTATGGTACCGAAGTCTTCTGTAGAGCGCAATCTCCAAGCCGACTCGATCCAAAACTCCTTGATTCACCGAGCAAGTGCTATATATGATTTTTGACGCTCGGGCTCTTGAATCAACATGTGAAAGCTTCCAAATCATCTTGTTGAAGCTAATCACCAACTAATAACTTGATTAATGATCTGAAACTAAAATCACAAGATTATTAGTACACATAACTACATGAGTTAATCATCATCAAAACTAGGGTGGAAGGCCTTGGGGCCAACAATCTCCCCCTTTTTGATGATGACAAAACTCATGGAGTTATATATGCATGGATTAAAGTTAAGCTTCAAAGAAGCTCCCCCTTAACTCATGCATAACCAAATAAACATAATGAATATGCAATGAAGGCTCTCAAACATGAATCATGAAACATGCATATCTATGCATAAACAATAAAGGGTTCTAGATACCAATGAAATGTTCAAAAATAAAACATGCTCTAGATACCAATTCCAATGAAATGTTTAAAACAAAACTTCCTCTAGATACCAATTTCACTCTAGATACCATTACAAAATATCCAATTACAAAACATGCTTTAGATACCAATTAAAAATAAACTAAATTAAACTTAATATATGCAAAACAAAAATATGCATATATAAACCCAAATTCTTCTCCCCCTTTTTGTCAATCATCAACAAAGGGGTAAAAACTAAAACAAAACAAAATCTTCTCTCTTTTTAATACAAAGAATCAATCTTCAATAAGGGGTAAAAGCAAAACCAAATCAACAAATTTTTCTCCCCTTTTTGTTCGAAACAACGAATCAATAAAAAATAATATTTTCCCTTTTTGTCTAAAACAAAAATAAAGACAATAAGGGGTGACAATCAATTAGGATATCAATTGAAAATATGTCAATGAAGCATCTTGATACCAATTGAAGGGAAACAAACAAAAATATTGATACCAATTTTAAGCAAAAACACATGAAACATCTTAATGCCAATTGAAAATAAACATAATAAATCTTGAATGTCTAAACACAAATGTTTTGATACCAATTGTAAATAATTTTCATTTTGAACAAATGATACTAATTTGAAATTTTCAATCATAAAGTAAGGGAGTGGGAATCAAATACAAATTGAAAAATCACCAATTAAAAAGACAAAATCAATTTTCTCCCCCTTTATGAAATACCAACTAAAACGATGCATGGGCTTGATACCAATTTAAAAGTAATCAATTGAAACAAAGTTAAAGCTCAAGCACTAGCATAAACAAGATTTTGTGCTTAAGGATATAGAGATATAATAAGCACAAATAAAACATATATATGTATGAAAAATAGATACCAATAGAAATTGATATTCTTGGAATGAAAGCATACATACATACAAACACATATGAGTATACAAGAAATGTCAAGATTGATACCAATTGAAAGAATTCAATGATACCAATTAAAATAACAATAATATCAAATGTATATCTCATATCACTATACCTCCCAAACATGGTTCAAGTTTTAAATGATTTTCAATATAAGGCATACATGAACATGGTCTCCCATCCATCCTCCCATTGATGGTAGAGGTTTTCAAAAATAGGTTTGAAAATAAGCTTTGTTTGAAAATCTCTACCATAGTGAAGAATACGAACTAGTTATAGGGAAAACTTTTAAAACTAGTACGAAATCCTTCAAGAAAGGAATAAAACAAAATTGTTTTTCATGAAACACATGTAAATCACATGATCACTAAACACTCAAAGCCCATAAAGCTCATATCATAGTCTCATGAAAACAAATCATGAGTAAACTAATAAAGTGAGTGTACAAGTATAATGTGACACATATCAACATGAAAGTATTCAATTAGGCTCATATGAAATTCCTTGAAAAACATGAAATTCATCCAAACGATTTAAACTTCAAGGCATATGTATGTCATGTACAAACTAAAGTATACATACATATCCTAAACATAATGAGTCCACAAAAGTATATGCATGAGGGCATGTGGCTCAAGGATGTATATGTATAAATGATAGTTTGGACAAGATGGACATATACATGAAGTTAAACAAATAAACACGAAATCAAGAAAAACTAAATTTTCACCAAATCTAATTTCATTTCAAGGTAAATGTATGAATTGTCAACATAATAAGTATACATACATATCCTTAAACACAGTTGAGTCCATATATATAGATTTGCATGAAAGGCAAATGACTCAAAGGGTATACATGTATATCTTAAGGTTTGGCAAAATAAACATATACATGACATGAAAACTCATACACATAAAACAAGTCCAAAAATAGGAATACAAGTTTAAAATGCATGAATCATCAAAATTAGGCTATACTAGCACATTTAATGGGTACAAATGAGCATCCAAGCACAAACATATATAAAGATTTATTTGTGTCCCACTACATGTGCAAGTATAAATTCTAGTCTTAATGAAAACTAACATCTAAACAAGTAATCAAATCATTAAGCACAAAACGGGATATAAATCAACATGAAATACATAAAAATGATCATGAAGAACATCCACATGCTCTTAGAATCAAGAAATACATAATAGCCTATAAAATCAAAACATGTGGCAAAATTAGAAATCATACAACACGTCACCATTGTTAGACTATTACAACACAAGTCATTTATCAAAACATGAATCATTAAAACAAAAAGTCATAGTCAACCATATGATTAGCATGACAAAGACATGTGCATTAAATCTATGATTAACATGATAGCTAAAACATAAAAAGAACACAAAATATGGGTCCATACTAAACAAGGGTGTCTCAACAACTAATCATGTAAAGCATAAGTCTAATAAACATGGCACACGTCATACTAATCATGAAACAATAAAACATGATTCAACAAAACAAAAATCATAAACATCCACATGATCATTATGTAAATGCATGTGCATTAGATCTAAGGCATACATGTTAGTTTAAACAAGGTGAGAACACTAAATATAGATCCATATGAAACATGGGTGCTCAAGTAACTAAACATGTATAACACTAATCTAATCAACATGACATAAACATAATGAACAATAAAACATGGCATGCTATAAATAGATGATCATGAAAATCATGCAAATAAAAATGGGAGTTAGAGAATGATACCAAAACTCATGAAGGTGCATCTCTAGTTCTCCAAACCACGGTGGTCCTCCCACCAAATCCCCTTGAGAGTGAAGCATCCAAATGGTTCTCTTTTAAGCTTAGAATGCATCCACCTCAAGGCACCAATACTCTCACGTGATGCGAGAGCTCCCACCTACATCAAAAAACATAGAGGTGGTCTTTGGTACCCATTTTCTTTTGGGTCCATAGGGGTTAGTTTCTTTCTCACCCAAACAAAATTAGTTGCTAAATTTTCATGATAAACACGATCATAACAAAATCTAGCAAGGTGACCTTTTCGGTCACAATGTGTACATGTATACACATGAGCATACGTGTAATGGTGGTGACCGTGGGAAGCATGTGTATGCCGTGTAGAGTGAGCATGCAAAGATGGACCTTGTTTCTTGCGAACCAAGGTTTCCAAACGTGAATGATTCAATGTGCATTGGCTCAAAGTGGAGCCCAAACATTCAACACTCATCTTCAAAACATTTATATCATTTTCAATGGTGGAAGATAAAGTGGAGCATGCAATAGGTGTGCAAGAAGAAGAAGAAGCTATACTAGCATGGCACACATAAATATCAATCTCATTTTGCAAAGATTCATTTTTCTTCAAAACAAGATCCAATTCTTTTGTAATAGAATCAATTTTATTTTTCAAAATAAGGTTAACTTTTAAAACAAAATCCAATTTAGAAGATAAAACCTCATTGTTTTTTACAACATCATTACAATAACTTTTGTTTTCAAAATCTCAATCTCATCAAGGGCAAGATCTACTTGAGATCTTAGTGAGTCACGTTCACTAGTGATCTCTTCCTTTTCTTGCAAAACCGATTCAAAATTAGAACACAAATCCTTTAATTCATTTTTCAAAACAAGGTTGTCCTCTTTCAAAAGATTGTGTTTTTCCATAAAATTTTCAAGCTTTTGAGTAAGTTCCAAATTCAATGTTTGAACTTCAAAACAACCATGGCAATAAGAACTAGAGCTATCATCTAATTGAGTGTCCGATTGTACCTCAAGGGAGTTTTTCCCTTGGACCATGAGGCAATGCTCTTCGGACTTTTCTCTCTTAGATCTCCTCATCTTGTTGATAATCCTTGGAAGCTCGGGAGACGTCAATAAGCTCCAAACTGCAAAAGCCGAGTCATAATGATTAAACACCGGTAAAAGATGTTCACTAAGAGATGCTCTAAGTGCTCTAAGTGCTAATGCATTTGCCTTTTTATGCTTGCTACTATTAGGGAATGATTCCATAGTGGAGGCTTGATAAACTAGATGTCCTAGTCTTTTCAAATGGCTACTCATATTGGCCTTCCAAACATCAAGTCTAATATGGTCAAACATAGGAGGGCTATCCATGAGTGCAAACTAAATGAGTGCAAATGAACAATGCAAATGAAGATTAGCAAACAAGATCTCACTCTTAGGTGGTTAAACCTAAATATCAGGAGAACTAGCTCTGATACCAATTGAAAGATCACCTAGAGGGGGGTGAATAGGTGATTATGCTAATCTAATGAACTCAATGCGGAATTTAAAAAACTTAATGCAATACACTCAAGTACAATCAACAAATGATGCACACATAACCAAGCCAAGCAATATGAATGCACAATATGAATAGTTGCAAGGCACAAAGTAAAGAGAGAGATAGAGAGAGTCAATGGATCAAGCGCAAACAATAAGATATGTTACGAGGTTCGAGCACCCAGCTCTACATCCCGGCCTTCGACACACGAAGGATTTCCAATCCACTAGCTAGTCCACAAAGGACTCTCACAAGGAGTACCCAACTCCTCTCTTTACAACCACAACCTCCACTTGAGGCAAGGCACCAAGCCAACAACAATCACCTCACACCTTGAGGGATTAGCACAAAGCAACCAGGGATCACCTCACACCTTGAGGGATACTACCAAAAGGCACAAAGCCAAACAAAGATAGGGTTTACAACTTAGTGATTTCAAACAACAACCACAAAACAATCTCTTTCCACTTAGTGGTTTCAAGCAACAACCACAAACAATCTCTTTCTCCCACACAAAAATCCTATAGAAAAGATAGTAGATTTTAGCTCAAGTGTGGATAAAAACAAGGGATTTGAAACCAGCAACTCAAAGAAAATCTTTGGGAAATAATAGAAATGAAGATAGTGAAGTTCAAACAAAAGCTTTTCCTAAAATCCCTTTTCTTTGATTTTTCAAACCCTAATAAAAACACCAAAAAGATTGTTCAATTTGAATCCAAAAACTTCTTTTGATTGTTGTGAAAACACCAGAGAGTAAGAAAAATTCGCACAAAAAATCTTAGAGAAAAACTCTCACAAATGGGGTATTTATAGACCCCAGAAAAATATAGCCGTTAGCAGCAGAAAAAACCAGAAATGCACTGCCGGTCGACCGGCCCGGTCGACCGTCCAACGGTCAAATCCTGCCCGTTGGCAGCTACCGGTCGACCGCCCCGGTCGACCCAAACAAACAGAGAGCTCTGCTCTCTGACCCGGTCGACCCGGACGGTAGACCGTCCAAAGTCTGCCAAACGTGCACAAATCTGTGCACGTCGGTCGACCGGCCCGGTCGACCGACTTCAGCCAAGTCGACTTGGTCAGAAGACTAGTCGACTGGTGAAGCCTGGAACAGAAAACTAAGTTAGAAACATATTTAAAAATTCTTTTATCTATTCTAAAAATCACCAAAAATAGTTTTATCATTTTGCATTGATATATAAACATGTGATAAAAAGTTTAGCTCAAATATCAATCAATATGAACTATTTTTATGTCTTATCATTTTTACCAAAAACCAAAAACTGGATTTTCTAAAACTTTAGATTTTAAATAGAAAATACGTTTTGTACAAAACTCTTCCAAATACAAAAACATGATATTTAAATACTTTGAAGCATGATGCATTTGGATAGAAATCCAATATACATGAAACAAACATATATCCATGTTCTTGTCATTTAATTTCAAAATATGTTTTGTCAAAAATACCAAAACATAAAACACATGAATAAGTAAGTCAAAACTAAGTTTGTCTAGGAAATTAAGCATGCATGTATATAGAACAAATCATATATACATTAAACCATGTAAACTTGTTTTGATCTATCTATTCATGAAAACCAAGATCGGTTAAACCTAAAACTGAAAAACCGAAAACCAATATTCAAAACATGAAACGTGTGTGTTGTGAACTTGAGCATTATCATACTATTCTAATCTTTACAATTTTGATCTAAACACAAAACTAAACTATGGTACCGAAGTCTTCTTGTAGAGCGCAATCTCCAAGCCGACTCGATCCAAAACTCCTTGATTCACCGAGCAAGTGCTATATATGATTTTTGACGCTAGGGCTCTTGAATCAACATGTGAAAGCTTCCAAATCATCTTGTTGAAGCTAATCACCAACTAATAACTTGATTAATGATCCGAAACTAAAATCACAAGATTATTAGTACACATAACTACATGAGTTAATCATCATCAAAATTAGGGTGGAAGGCCTTTGGGCCAACAAAACATACATATATAGAAAACACATATGAGCATACAAAAAAATATCAATTGAAATACCAATTGAAAATACAATGAGGATCAAATGTATAACTCATACTATCTCCCTTTCATGTACATGTTAAAAAGATTTTCAATTTGAGCAACAAGGCATGGTCGCCCATCCGTCCGCCCTTTAGATGGAAGGGGTTTTTAAAAATAGGATTTGAAAATAATTTAACATGTTTGAAAACTCTACAATTGAAGAATAATGACTAGTTTAAAGATAATATTTGAAAACTAGTGCGAAATCCTTCAAGTAAGGAATAAACATGAATATTTTCTATGAAAAACATGTAAGTCACACGATCATCGACACTCAAGGTGTATAAAGCACATATATGCTCGCGAAATAGAAATCATGAGTAAATAAAAATAATGTGAGTGTAGGAATCATGTAATCAATAAAATCATGAAAATGGACAATTAAGCTCAAGTATGAAATTCCTTTACAAACATGAAAATTTAATTTTCACCAAAATAATTCTAATTTCAAAGCATATGTATGTTTTGTTAAAAACTAAAGGTATACATACATATCCTAAACACAAATGAGTTCACAAAGAATTTTGCATAAAAGGCAAATGACTTAAGGGTATACATGTATATCTAAAGTTTTAATCAAAATTAACATATACATGAAACTAAACACATTAAAATGAAAACATGTACAAAACGGAAATATAAGTTTAAAATGCATGAATCATCAAAACTAGGCTATACTAGTACATATAATGGGTACAAATGAGCAATTAAGTACAAACTACAAGAATCAAATGTGGCTCGTTAGTCGTACAAGTATATACACAAGTTTTAATGAAAATTTACATCTAAATAAGTAACTAAAATATGAAGTGCAAAAGAATCATAACATAAACCAATATGATCATTAAGTAAATGCACATGTTTAGAGCTATAATATACACGATAGCTAAACTAAAGTGAGAACACAAAATGTGAATTCATATGAATATGGGTGTATCTCAATTACTATATACGTATGTCATAAGTCTAACTAACATGGCATTTAAGCATAATGAGCATGAAAAACATGAAAAACAATACATGCTAAAAGTTAATAATATGAAAGCATGTAAGCTAAATGGGAGTAAGAGAAAGTTACCAGAACTAAGAGGGCTCATCTCTATATCTCCAAATCATGGTGGTCCTCTCACCAAACTTCCCTTAAAAGTGATGCATCCAAAAGTGTCATCATATAGCTCGGAACGCATTCACCTCAAGGCACCAATGCCTCTCACGGCATGTGAGAGCCCACACCTACATCAAATAAAATAGGAGTAAATTTTGGTACCCATACTCTATTGGGTCCATTGGGGTTAGCACCTTTCCTAACCCAAATAAATTTATTTGCAAAATTTACATTATATACTCGATCATAACAAAATTTTATAAGGTGGCCCTTACGTCCACAATGTATACAAGTGTACACATGAGCATACATGGTGTCATGTGTGTGAACATGAGAAGCATGTGTATGCCGATGGTGTGCATGTATATGTGGACTTGTTTCTTTCAAAACATGGATTCCAACCGTGTGTGGTTCATAGCACATTGGCTCAAAGTGGAGCCTGTTGGCAAAAAGTAAACACAAGAATAAGTAAAAAAAGTGTGGGCCGATGTTACTGCTTTTACGATTCTTCCGTAGTAGCGAAGTGGCTATGCGGATCGTATCCACAAGGAGGGAGAGCGATGGAAGCCTGATGCGGCTTCTTTCAAGAAAAGAGAAAATTCTTTGTTTTTAAATAAAGATTGGAAAATGAAAACAAGTTGGTTTCAAGAATTGTTTGAAAATGATTTCATGGTTTGTAAAGTTGGATTTTCTTAATGATAAAAACGCATGGCTAATTTTCTACTAATTGCTCCTACTAATCCCTAACTTCTTGAAGATGTAGCCTCACGATGGATCATAGGCAAGTAAAATCTTTATGCATAGGAACTATTCACGTTGGGAACGAATGAAAATCCTTCCTTTAACTTAGCTTTACACGGCAAAAACTTGGACATTCCTTTATCAAGATCCAATAGTAGGTGAGAATAGGGGAAGACACAAGTGTACTAATGGTATCGGCAAAGTTAAAAGAAAAATCTCTAACTTACAATAACAAGTAACGCACACAACCCATACATCATCAAAAC
Source organism: Agave tequilana (assembly GCA_038442645.1). Lineage (NCBI taxonomy): Eukaryota > Viridiplantae > Streptophyta > Magnoliopsida > Asparagales > Asparagaceae > Agave > Agave tequilana. The sequence goes on along the minus strand of JAVJIF010014364.1, from coordinate 75,444 downwards.
CCATTAAGCATGAAATATAAGAGAGTAAATACTTGTAGGTAAGTAAGAGTTAGAACCCTCGTCTTAAAATGTCATAGCTCTCGTTTGCACAAGGCTTGTTTGACACTATTGACTCATTTGGGCTTATCAATCAAGTGTTAGAGATAAGTGGGTTAGTAGTTAGTTAGCCATGCTATGGAGGAGTTAGTTACACATGGTAGTAAAAGAAATAATCAAAGAGAAGAGGTAAAGAGAGGGAGTTACACTACAAGAAGGAAGTAAAAGCAAATGAAAAACACAATTAAATGGAAAGAAGAAAGAGAAGTAGTTACTTGTATTAGCTTGTCACCTTCAAATACAACCTTTACACACTCTCTCTTTCACTCTAATGGCTAAAACTAAAACTAGAAGAGGAAAGAAACTAAAACAATTACAATCCTAAAAACAAGATTACAACAATGCTCTAACTCTAGATAACTCCCAACTGAAGACCTTTGGGGGGTATTTACAAGCACCATGAGAAAGGCATCAGGGGGGTGACCCATGTCCCAAAGCCCGGGGGCGCGCGCCAATATGGTTGCGGAAACGCGGCCATGTCAGGGCCGCGCGCGCCAGTGTTTGGGCAGCGTGCTATCCTGACTGTCTCCTGTCCACTTGATCTCCTGGATTCGTGATTTGATGCCCTAGGTTGACAAAATCTCTTCCTTAAAGTCAATGGCTACTTGGTAGGCCTTTAATCACCCCTTAATTAGTGATTTAGGGTCTTCTTCTTCATATGCACACCATGGACCTAGAATCAAGCAAGCAAAGTTTTATTAGCAGAATTTTACATCAAATAAATATGAGAATGTGATGAAAATTATGCAAAATTAGAGACTAATCACACCCCCACACTTATCTTTTTGCTCGTCCTGAGCAAAATAAAAATAAGAAAATTATTACACCACTTTCGCAGGTGATGCGATTGCACTGAGCATGTGCAACAAGCCTTTAAACCTCTAGGTTTTCCCTAGAGGAGTGTTGTCTCCTGAGGATTTTCAGCGGATTGCACCCACAAATCCAGTAAGTGAAAAAAAATTTAGTTGTTAGCAAATCTCCTTCAGGAAAAAAAACTTTCAATCATCTAAATAAAAATGACCGAATGATGCAAGAATTAGGTTCAACCCTCATAAGTCCTCCTATACTTTAGCCTTTAAAAAAAAGAAATTATGATTTTTCTTTAAATTTAGAAAGGATCTTATACTTCTAACTCATTTTGTTATTTTGCTTTAGATAGATATGCATAATGTGTAAGTGTGATGTACTTGGGATTTTTCAACTCAATTTTGAATATTATTTAATTTTATTAATATTTATTTGTTATTCTTAGTTTCATTAGGCTTTCTACTTTATTCATGTAACACATATCAAACCGATGAATCCCAAACCAGATAGTTTTAGGGCACCAGGTGGGAAAACACCCCTCGAATCAAATATGCAAGTAGAGTAAGCCACGAAAGCAACATTTACTTATATATTATATATTGATTTTTTTTTTTTGCGTGAGTAATCATGCTTCTTGAGGCACAATTATCCAGCATTTTTTTTTCAGAGTTGTGTCTCTAAATCTCAAGCATGTGTGTGTAGTTTATACATATTCTACTAAGGCTAAATAAAAGGTATGAGTTATTTTCCTTATCCCTTCTAACTTTTTAGTCAAACCAATCTTTCTTGTTTATTTAGGCAAAAATAAAAGTTTCCCTTAATTCCTATAATCTTTTGGTATTTTTATAAAGCGTATGAAATTTCTTTTCAATCTGAAGATTTTTTTTTTGTAAAAAGAAAAAGAAAGAATAAAAGGAAAAAGAAAAAGTGTTAGCACCCCCCCCCCCAACACCTATCTAATGCACTGTCCTCAATGAGTATATTTTAATGCGAATGTAATAAATAGGGTGAAGAAATGATGTCACCGTCTTCGTTGACTCGGGTCGGCCAAGTGCGAATAGGCTAAAGAAATGTCAAAAAAATATAGAAGGGGTAAGCATAAATATTTTTTTTTTTAAGTTGTTGTGGTTAGGTGTATGACGGAGCAAAAAGAGTCAGCACACTATCATCCGGAGTCATAAGCTCAGTGGTCAAGAAGGGCTTCAGTCTTTACCCGTTCACTTTGAATTCCGTGTTGTTCTTAGGGTCATAATAAGCATAGCACCGTGTGGAAAAATGATGCGCACGATGAACGGTCCAGACCAACGAGTCTTCAGCTTTCCCGCGAAAATATGAAGCCTCGAGTTGTACAGTAGAACCTTATCTCCCGGGGAAAAGTTTTTCTGGGTTATTGATTGGTAGTCAAAAGTGCATAATTATCATCATATATACCATCGCATTCGCACATTTATTCATATTATTCTGCACATTTATTAATAATTTGTAATTTATTTTGTGCAGGCCTCGAATTATCGATTTAATAATAAATAAAGCCCAATGAAGCCCAAAAGCCCATATTTGAAGCCCAAGAGTTAAAATGCAAATATCAAGTGTCAAAGTGCAAATATACAAGGGCTAGAGTTGCAATTATTGAAGTTTAGGGAAGGGTGGACTTCTATCCAACCCTAAACACCTGCAGGATCAGATTAAAAGGCCAAGATAAAGAAGAAATTCGTGGGAGGAAGATTTGAAGAAATCTGGATTAAGGGTAACTTGATTACCAAGTTACCTCGAAAATCCAGATTTAAAGGCCAGGATTAAAATTCCAGAAGCAGAAGCCCACAGGGACGGACCAGGAGAAGCCACGCGCCAAAGCGCGTGGCAATCTGCCACCAGATTGCCGCGGAGGCGCGGCAAAAGCCGCGCATCCGCGGCAATACAGATGAGATGGAATACCAGTTTTTGTGGGCAAGTTCGTCCGGGACTCTTCTCTCTTCTACACTATAAATATCTCTGCAAAGTGCAACGTACAGAGCGTCCAGAGGCGAGCCAAGGGCCAAAGTTAGGTTTTTTTCTAGGGTTTCTTCCTTTGTAGTTAGATTTTCTTTTCTTTTTATTTTAAAGAGAGAGAGAGATGATTATATTGAGGGTGACACTGATGTATCTTCTCTTCTCTGCCATGGATTAAAGCAATAAAGGTATTATTTTGTTTTGTTTCTTATTTCTATGTTTTACTTTTATTCTTGTTTTCTATTTCTTTTTCTCTTTTCATCTCTGTGATTGGTGATGAGCATGCAAGCGATTACCGAACCATAAGTATACTGAAGATCGGGGTTCCAACGATATTCCATGGCGATGTTCTCCTCCTCGAGGCGTATCAACTCATGCTTGCCCAAGGCTTGATGACCTAATGCGACAACGGACTGAGTTCGATCCCAAGGTTCATACGTTCAACGCCTCCGAAAAACGGTAGAAAGTATTAGGTTTTCACTTATTTTCTCCAACTCAAGTAAGTTTTCTTTTCTTCTTTTTTATTTCTTTTTTGTAGATTAAATCCATCTCTCTCCATATTCTTTTCTTCGATCCATTGTAAATACCACAACTCATTGTAAATACCATCGTGACAATTAACTAAAAAAAAGATAAATTTTAGAGATTAACTTGCTTAACGCTTCTATCGCAGTCCCTCCTTGAGGATCACGACCCGCATAGCCTTGCTACCGCGGATTAGAACTGAGACCTCGCACGATCTATTCTTAATCTAATATTCTAATTTTTGTGTGCAGGAAAAATCAGTCAACAAATTGGCGCCGTTGCCGGGGAGGGACGGTAAGTTATCTCTAAAACAAAAAAATTTTAATTATTAACTTATTCTTTATTCTTTTCTGTTGCAGGTTACAGGTGAAGAAACAATATTTTGGCAACTGCAGTGACATATAAGTGGACCTGGGACTCTGCTCAAGAAAGCAGAGCCCAGGATCCCTCCAGAGTGCCGCGTTCCCACGGCAAAAGCCGCGCAAACGCGGCACAAAGGAGTTGACTCCTAACCAATTTTCTGCAGGCTCTTCAGCTCTGCAAAATACAGTTTCTGCAGTACTTAACTTTCTGTATTATTCACCATATACCTGCTAATTTAATCAACAGTAAAAAAAATTGGTTGTAATCGTTAAAAGTTGATTAGACGTTTGCATATTAGGCACGTGTCTTTTCAATTATTTTTATTTACTGTTGAAGAGTGCTGGAGGCAAGGTACGTACGCATTGCATGTAGAATAGGATTCATCTCTTGGTTGATTTTCTGCTTTGAGTGATTCTTATCTATTTATCTTGTACACTTGCACTAATTCATCTTAAGGGCATAACCCATTAACAAGATAAGGTGGGGATTTCATCACCCTTCCTTAGCCCAAAAATCATATCCCAAGCACTCACTAACCCAAGCCTAACTAAAAAATTAGTAGACGTTGGCCCTAGGGACATCTCGGACTCAATTAGGAGATTATCCTAAGGGGGAACGGTGTTGGAAGTTGACTCTTGCCAAATCAGTGTCTAGGAAGGGGATTGAGGGCCGAAAGCTCGAAGCGTGGTGGTTATTTAATTAAGGAACGTCTTTGACGGAAAACCTCCCACCACTCTTGCCCCGACCTGGCTGATTAACTTGTGGTCAAAGTCTACACCCTACCTCCCGTGGACAGTCTAACCAGTTAGGAGTCGTCTAGGTCATAGGTCTACCCTAACTTAGATTAGAATTTTTCTTTTTGTTTGTTTATTTGTTTGTTTTGTTTGTGTTGGTGTGATATGGCATATAATAATAATTCCAATTTTAATCCATATTACACCCCTAACTATTATTCGGATATTACCAACCCGGCATACCCTAACTTTGACCAATCTAGTGTGCCGGAATGGTCTTATCCGAATGAATATAACCCACACACTCCATCTTATGACTATAATCTTCATAATAATTTCAACTCGTCACAGAGTTCATGGGGTTTCGAGTCCCCCGAGTCTAATTCTCAACCAAATTGTCCTCCATATCCATCTAGTCCACATTTTTCCCAAAATTCATACTCCGATCCACCCATTCAGAATAGAAATCCATCTATCTGGGAAATGATGAGTAGAAATAAGTCCAAGCAAAATTCACCATCAATTTTAGACATGATGATACGTGAGTCCACCGACTCACAACTTTATCACAAGTACCCTTCCTATTTTCAACAAGAAGCACCTATCGACTATGAAGGAATGCTAGCTGCCATGACTGAGGCTAAATTAGCCCGTGATCATGACATAGATTTGATGGTGGAATGCTTACACCGGCCGGCTGATTCTGATATCGATGACCACTTGATTAGAGCCGACGAACCAAGTTGCTTGGAACAACAAGTTTCTAATTCAGTACCATCTTGTGAACTTGCCGAAACTTCAAATTCTGATAATTTGGCAAGTTTTTCCTTTCCCGAATTAGAACTCGAATGTGACCTAGATTCTCAAATCTATGATCAAGTTCAAATTCCTGAATCATTATTGACTCCTGTTTTGTTACCCGACTTAGGTAATATTTTAGAGTCAGTTTTGATTCCCACATCTATCATTCCTGAACTTGAATCACCACCATTGAGTCACATTCCATTGTGGGAAGATGATTGTGGACTTGAGTTTCAATTTTTTGACTTGGACCCACTTCTCGAACTTAGCCCGACTCCTGAGCCCTTACTTGATTTGAGCTTCTTCCCTGAGTCAGTATTCGTTCCCGTACTTCCCATGTCCAAGTCAATCATTCCATCTTTTCATACTCCATTTTGGGACAAGGAGGTTGAGACAATTAACTCTGAAATTTATTATGAAATTTGGAAATTTGATGGGGTGGAAATTCTAAAAAATGATTATACATATATTTTAGTGGGTTATGTAAGGAAAATTTCTGGTGGGTTTCACCAATTACTACATTATCTTGATTGGGTAGCAACGCTTGGCCCAATTAGACCACCACCGGAACCACCCCCTAAGGTAATTTTCTGCCTTCCTTTGTTCTGTTTCATGCATATATGCATACATTCATACATTGAGGACAATGCATGAGATAAGTGTGGGGGTGGGCTTTACTAACATACTAACATAGGTAGACACTAACAAAATTTGCTAATAAAAAAAAATTTTAATAAAAAAAAAAAAAAAAAAATTTTTTATAAAAAGGAAGTATTTTGACTTATTTTTTGAAAGAAATCTAAGTTAGTTTTAAGAATTAGGAAAATCATGATTAGGATTTCTAAAAACTTGGTCAAAATAAATAAATTGTTTAAATTTTAGGTATAGGAGGAGAAATTGAATAAATAATTAGTCTTGATTTTTACCTTAATGAATATTGCATACCTAATGCATATCTAGGATTCTAAGACAAAGACCCTTGTGCCTCATATATAAAAAAAAAAAAAAGAAAAAAAAAAAAAAAAATCACTAATAAAGCTGGATACATGTGCCTCAAGAAGCATAAGTATTCACGCCTAAAGGTGAATGAAAAAATAAAAATAAAAAAAAATAATACCTTAGTTTTGTGGCCTAGTTCACTTGAATTTGAGTCCGCGGGGTGTTTTCTCACCTGGTGCCCTAAGACCGACCGGTTTGGGAGTCACCGACTTTAAGTTCGCTACATGGGTGGATTAGAAAGTCCGAGGGAACTAAGGAAAAATTACTTATATGTACTAACACATCTAATAATCAATTAGTTAGGTATTAGGGCCTCAAGAAGCCTTGATACTTATACGAAAGAAAATTAGATGAGTTATACATGCCAAAAAAAAAAAAATATATATATATATATTAACACATCTAATAAATCAATTAGTTAGGTATTAGGGCCTCAAGAAGCCTTGATACTTATACGAAAGAAAATTAGATGATGTTATAAAAATAATAAAGAGGCATGAGAGTCCAAGTTAAGGAGTTCCTAGTAGAAACAAAAGGATGCATATGATTTTTGGTAACGAAAAAGACTATATTAGAATTCAATTTTAATTCTTACCTAAAATGGACAACAATTGGCTTTATTAAGACTAGGTTTGAGGAATGAATAAAAATGAGGATCCTAAAAACTTATAGACTACTTAGTCTCTTCAAATATAATTCAAATATTTTCCTTTTTATGGATTTTGTGGGTGCAATCCGCTGAAAACCCTCACGAGACAACACTCGTCCTCTAGGGTAACCTAGAGGTTTAACGGCTTGTTGCACGTGCTAAGTGCAATCGTGATTCCTACGAAAGTGAGTTAGGTTAGATTAACTTTTTCTTTTTCTTTGTTTTTACTCGAGGACGAGCAAAAAGATAAGTGTGGGGGTGTGATTGGTAGTCAAAAGTGCATAATTATCATCATATATACCATCGCATTCGCACATTTATTCATATTATTCTGCACATTTATTAATAATTTGTAATTTATTTTGTGCAGGCCTCGAATTATCGATTTAATAATAAATAAAGCCCAATGAAGCCCAAAAGCCCATATTTGAAGCCCAAGAGTTAAAATGCAAATATCAAGTGTCAAAGTGCAAATATACAAGGGCTAGAGTTGCAATTATTGAAGTTTAGGGAAGGGTGGACTTCTATCCAACCCTAAACACCTGCAGGATCAGATTAAAAGGCCAAGATAAAGAAGAAATTCGTGGGAGGAAGATTTGAAGAAATCTGGATTAAGGGTAACTTGATTACCAAGTTACCTCGAAAATCCAGATTTAAAAGGCCAGGATTAAAATTCCAGAAGCAGAAGCCCACAGGGACGGACCAGGAGAAGCCACGCGCCAAAGCGCGTGGCAATCTGCCACCAGATTGCCGCGGAGGCGCGGCAAAAGCCGCGCATCCGCGGCAATACAGATGAGATGGAATACCAGTTTTTGTGGGCAAGTTCGTCCGGGACTCTTCTCTCTTCTACACTATAAATATCTCTGCAAAGTGCAACGTACAGAGCGTCCAGAGGCGAGCCAAGGGCCAAAGTTAGGTTTTTTTCTAGGGTTTCTTCCTTTGTAGTTAGATTTTCTTTTCTTTTTATTTTAAAGAGAGAGAGAGATGATTATATTGAGGGTGACACTGATGTATCTTCTCTTCTCTGCCATGGATTAAAGCAATAAAGGTATTATTTTGTTTTGTTTCTTATTTCTATGTTTTACTTTTATTCTTGTTTTCTATTTCTTTTTCTCTTTTCATCTCTGTGATTGGTGATGAGCATGCAAGCGATTACCGAACCATAAGTATACTGAAGATCGGGGTTCCAACGATATTCCATGGCGATGTTCTCCTCCTCGAGGCGTATCAACTCATGCTTGCCCAAGGCTTGATGACCTAATGCGACAACGGACTGAGTTCGATCCCAAGGTTCATACGTTCAACGCCTCCGAAAAACGGTAGAAAGTATTAGGTTTTCACTTATTTTCTCCAACTCAAGTAAGTTTTCTTTTCTTCTTTTTATTTCTTTTTGTAGATTAAATCCATCTCTCTCCATATTCTTTTCTTCGATCCATTGTAAATACCACAACTCATTGTAAATACCATCGTGACAATTAACTAAAAAAAAGATAAATTTTAGAGATTAACTTGCTTAACGCTTCTATCGCAGTCCCTCCTTGAGGATCACGACCCGCATAGCCTTGCTACCGCGGATTAGAACTGAGACCTCGCACGATCTATTCTTAATCTAATATTCTAATTTTTGTGTGCAGGAAAATCAGTCAACAGTTATGATCTAGTCATGAAAAAGTTTAGTCCTCCTTTTTGTGATTCGAGCATTTTCATAGGTTTCATTCCGTATCTCCTCTAATTCTGGGATCTGCAGTCGCCTTACTCAAGTCAAAATTGGGTTGCTTAATGGCCCATAGAGCACGGTGTTCTAACTCGACTGGTAGATGACAGGCTTTTTCAAATACGATTCTATAAGGAGACATCTTCAGAACTGTCTTAAAAGCAGTGTGGTAAGCCCACAATGCATCGTTGAGTTTGACCGACCAATCCTTTCAGTTCTGTCCGACAGTCTTTCCCAGAATGAGCTTGAGTTGTCGATTGGTAACTTCTACCTGCCCATTTGTCTGGGGATAATACAGAGTAGATACTTGTGATTGATGGAATATTTTCGCATCAGAGCTTCAAAAACTCTATTGCAAAAATGCGATTCATTATCACTAATTATCGCTCTGGGGGTGCCAAATCGGGAGAAGATGTTCTCTTTGAAAAATTTGACAACCACTTTGTTGTCATTCGTCTTTGTTGGCACAGCTTCTACCCATTTAGAGACATAGTTTACAGCAACCAAAATGAACTGGTTGCCGAAGAAATTAGGGAATGGTCCCATGAAGTCGATACCCCAAACATCAAAAATTTCAACTTCTAGGATCAGATTTAGGGGCATCATGTCTCTTCTTGAAATTTTTCCAATTTTCTGACAATTTGCACATGACTTGCAAAAATGGTATGAGTCTTTAAACAAAGTGGGCCAGTAAAACCCACTTTGTTGAACCTTCTCTGCAGTCTTGCGGAGACCGAAGTGTCCTCCGCATGCAAGGTCATGGCAAAAGCTGAGCACACTCCTCTGTTCCTCCTCTGGTATGCATCGTCGAATAATCTGGTCGGGACAATACTTAAAAAGATACGGCTCTTCCCAGAAAAAGTACCATACTTGGGCAAAGAAGCGATATTGGTCTTGCTTTGTCCAGTCAGCGGGTAATTATCCAGTGGCCAATAATTAACAATGTCTGCATACCAGGGTTCCTTAAGAATGGCCAGGATGTGCTCGTCTGGAAAATCCTCATTGATCGGAGCTTGTATGATCGGTGCGTTTGAAATTCGTGAGAGATGATCAGTGATCACATTTTCTATACCTCGTTTATCCCGAATTTTCAAGTTAAATTCTTGAAGCAAAAGGATCCACCGAATCAATCGGGCTTTTACTTCCTTCTTGGTCATGAGGTATTTCAGAGCCGATTGATCCGTGAAAATCACTGTCTTCGAACCTAACAAGTAGGGCCGGAACTTCTCTTATGCAAAGACAACGGCCAAGAATTCCTTCTCAGTCGTTGTATAATTCTGTTGGGCGTCATTAAGGTCCAACTCGAGTAATAAATCACGTGCTGCTTATTGTCGATGTGCTGTCCTAGAACAGCGCCAATAGCAAAATCAGAGGCATCGCACATGATTTCAAACGGTTGGGCCCAGTTAAGAGCAGAAATAATAGGCACAGAAATAAGTTCTTGCTTAAGATTCCCCCATGACTTGAAACATTCATTGTTAAAATCAAAGGGCACGTCCTTAGCGAGCAGGTTGGTTAAGGGCCTAGCGATTTTGCTAAAATCCTTAATGAACCGTCGATAGAACCCAGCATGCCCAAGAAAGGATCTAATATCCTTGATGCTTTTGGGTGGTGGAAGCTTAGCAATCACTTCTACTTTAGCCTTGTCCACTTCAATGCCTCTCCTAGAAATCTCATGGCCTAAGACAATCCCCTGTCTCACCATGAAGTGACATTTTTCCCAATTTAGAGTTAGGTTCTTCTCCTTGCATCTTTGCAGTACTAACTCTAGGTGATGAAGACACTGATCAAATGAATCTCCATAGATGGAGAAGTCATCCATGAAAATCTCCAGAAAATGTTCTACCATGTCGGAGAACAAACTGAGTATGCACCGTTGGAATGTTGCGGGAGCATTACACAATCCAAAGGGCATGCGTCGATAAGCGAAGGTTTCGAACAGGCAGGTGAACGTGGTCTTTTCCTGGTCTTCTGCAGCAATGGGGATTTGATTGTATCCCGAGTACCCATCTAGGAAGCAATAGTACTCATTTTCAGCCAATCGTTCTAGCATTTGGTCGATGAAGGGTAGCGGGAAGTGGTCTTACGGGTGGCGGCATTCAACTTTTTATAGTCGATACAGACACGAACCTTGATAGGCAGTCTTGTCTGCACCAACTCTTTTTGCTCATTTTCAACTACCGTAAAGCCAGATTTCTTTGGGACCGCATGAACAGGGCTAACCCATTGGCTATCAGAAATGGGATAATTGATCCCATTATCTAATGGTTTCAAAATTTCCGTTTTAACTGCCTCTTGCATGAGTGGGTTAAGCCTGCGTTGTGGGTCCCTCCTGGGGGTTGCTTCATCGATCAAATGGATCTTATGTTGCACTATGGCTGGACTTATCCCTTTGATATCCTTCATCGTTCATCCAATGGCTTCCCTATGTCTTTTCAGAATAGACATTAAGCTGTCCTCTTGTTGCTCAGTCAGGTGAGATGCTCTGATGACTGGCAAAGTGTCCTTTCTACCCAGGTAAGCGTACTTGAGGTGTTCAGGTAAGGCTTTTAGCTCTAAGGGAGATGTTGCTTCATTAGAGGCAATCTCCGGGCTTTCAATCCTATGATGAGATACACTTAGGCTTGACGCCCAATCCACTGTTGAATCTACAATCTGGTCTAGATTAAAATCCTCAGCCTCCAGATCAAACTCTGCCTCTGTTTCTATCTTCATGCTTTCCTCATGCTCACTGGTCAGGTTTTCAATAGAATTGACCTCAAACGTCTGATCATTGACATCCCTAGGTTGTCTTTCAAGATAGAAGACATTGATTTCCTTCGTCATATCTCCAAAGGTCAATCACATGAACCCATTCCTACAGTTGATTATGGCATTGGCTGTAGCAAGGAAAGGGCGTCCTAAGATGACTGGATTTTGAGACTGTAGATTGACTGTAGATTTAACACAGGTTGGGTCTCAAGCACAATGAAGTCAATGGGTAGATGAAATCCCCGATTCAGATAAGGACGTCTGTGATTTTTCCCTTCGGGATCTTCACAGATCGGTCAGCTAGCTGAATGGTGACTCGGGTTGGGCTCAGCTCGCCCAACCCAAGTTGCTGGTATACTGAGAGAGGTAGCAATTTGATGCTTGCTCCTAGGTCAAGAAGCGCTTTACTAATTTCTGTCTGTCCTATGATACAAGAGATTGTGGGACATCGGGGATCCTTATATTTCACTGGAATGAGACCAGACAGAATTTCACTTATATTAGTTGCCAAGAACACTTTCTTGGGCACATTTGTCTTTCTTTCTTAGTACACATATCCTTAAGAAATTTTGCGTAAGCTAGGACTTGTTGGATAGCGTCAAGAAGAGGCACATTCAATTTGACCTGGTTGAACATCTCTAGCATCTTCTCCATGTGCATATTCTTATTGTTGTTCCTAAGCTTATTGGGAAAGGGTGCTATAGGCTTATGAACGTGTTCAGCAGCTTTGTCCTTGTTAGATGTTTGAGGAGCAGTTTGGGAGGAACTAGCAGAGGTGGAGGCTGAAGTAGGATCAGGATGGACTAGATTTTTCTGTTGGTAGACCTAGTTGTCTACCTTCTTTCCAGATCGAAGTGTGTGAACAGCATTGCACTGGTTGACCGAAGGATCTTGAATTTTATATACTTGATGGAGGTTTTTGGATTAACTAGAGGCTGACTAGGTAAAGTACCCTTTGGTCTTTCACTTAGGAAGCTAGCTAATTGACTCATCTGCATTTCCAATCTCGATATAGCCTATGAATGGTTGTTCAGTGTTTGTCCCTGATTTTGCATAAAAGCGGTTTGAGACTTCATAAAAGCTTCCATGCTCTCCTCTAATTTGCTGAATTTATTTTCCTTAGGTGAACTTTGAGAGGAGGAAGATGGAGCTTAACTGGGAAAATTTGGTAGAGGAGTAGGATGGTGAAAATTGTTGGAGAAATTAGGCCAAGTAGGATTGTTCTGGGCCTAGGAGAAATTAGGGTGATTCCTCCAACCTAGATTGTAAGTTTGTGAGTAGGGGTTGTGCGGCGGCCGTGAGTAAGCCGCGTTCAAGCATTCCGGTGGCACTTGCTGGGCATGAAAAACAGGGCACTCTTCAAAGACATTGTTTGGTGTCTGACAGTATGAACAACCCGGATTGTGAATTGGTGGTGGGTTGATTCGGTTGACATTGGCGGGCTCTTTTGTCTCTAGAGCCTCTATTCTCCTCATTAGGGTCGCAATCTTAGCTTTTGCAGCTATGGAATCTCGAGATAGGAGCCCTCCTCTTGAAGCTATAGATTGTGAATTCCTTGGTTTTTCCGAGGCAAGCTCCCATTGCAGGGTTTTCTCAGCTAAATCCTCAAATAAATCCCAACCCTGGTTCTCATCCTTCTGCAAGAACCCTCCCTGACACATGGTTTCTAAAAGGGTTTTTGTTTGATAATCTAAGCCATCGTAGAGAATCTGACACTACCGCCATTTCTCCACATCATGATGAGGGCACTGAACTAGGAGATCCTTGAATCGCTCAAAGTATCTCCAAAATGGCTAGCTCGGTTCTTGCCTGAACTGCATGATGTTCTTTCTAATGAGAGCAATTTTGTAGATTGGGTAGAATATCTTCAAGGCCTTGAGAAATCATCTCACGTCATGACTGAATCTACCGCCAAACTGTATAACTATTTCTTCACTAGGTCATTTAGGGAAAAAGAGATGAAACGTAACCTAACGGTATCGTCTCCTAGCTGGGGTATACGCATCATGAGGCACACTTCTTCAAATTTCCTAACAAAGAAGTATGTGTCCTCTGATTCTAAACAATGAAACTTTGAGAGAGTGTTGATGAATTGAGGCTTTAATTCAAAATTATTTTCATTTGCCTCAGGCAGTTTTATACAAGATGGTAATGAAGTTTTGATCGGGTAAAATTTGTCCTGAAGTGACGCCATCACCGGTTCTGAATGCAAGGGTAAGGAAGTATTTCTGGTTAATCTGAAATATACAGGATCTCTTACCCACTCTTGCATGCAGCATACCACAAACAACGTGAAAACAACAAACAATCGAAAAGAATAAAAAAAACAAACAAAAGAAAGAAAAACAACCACCAAGCCTTAGTGTAAGGTACCTGGACCTAGACGACTCCTAACTGGTCGATTCTCCGGGGGAGGTTGTTTCAGGAACTTGACTACAAGCTAATCGGCCAGGAAAGGGCAAAGTTCGGGGGGAGGTATCCGGGCGTGAGCCACGGGCCTAATTACGCCAAACCACGGAGCTTTCGAGGCTTTACCTCTCAATCCACTTTCTTTAGACACCAATTTTGCAGGAGTATAGTTCTTGCAATTTCCACCCTCGGTTAATCTCTTAATGAGTCCGAGATGTCCCTAGGACCAACGTCTATCAGTTTTTAGTTAAGGCTTGGGATGATGTGAGTGCGCTTGGAGATGGTTTTTGGGCGAAGGAAGGGTGATGAAATCCCCACCTTATCTTGTTTATTTGAGTTTTGCCCTTAATGTCAATTAATTGTGCAAGTGTACAGTTTATTCACAACAAGGTAACACGCAAAGCGATAAATCACTTCAAAATGTTGGTCCTATTCTATATGAATGCACACGTACCTTTTCTCCAGCACTCTTTAACAGAAATTGAAATGAATTGAAATAGACACGTACCCTAAATGCAAAAGTCTAATTCAAATTTCAATTAAGCAACAAATGGATTTCTGTTGAGTTTATTACACATGCATAAGGTGAAGCAATCAATGGAACTAAAAAAAATTTAGAAAGCAATTTTTTAGCGGCTTTCGGATAACCCTACAAACGAGTTTGTTAGTACTTCAATCAGAAAAACTCGCTTTTACACGAATTTTTGATCAGCAACGGCGCCAAAATTTGATCGGCAAAAAGCAAGCACAAGAATAAGTAAAAAGAGTGTGAGTCAATGTTACTATTTTTGCGATTCTTCGGTAGTAGCGAAGTGGCTATACGTGTGGGTCGATGTTACTACTTTTGCGATTCTTCGGTAGTAGCGAAGTGGCTATTCGGGTCATATCCATAAGGAGGGAGAGCGATGGAAGCTTGATGCAGCTTCTTTGTTCAAGAAAAGAGAAAATTCTTTGTTTTTAAATAAAGATTGGAAAATGAAAACAAGTTGATTTCAAGAATTGTTTGAAAATGATTTGGTGATTTGTAAAGTTGAATTTTCTTAATAATAAAAACGCATGGCTAACTTTCTACTAATTGCTCCGACTAATCCCTAACTTCTTGAAGATGTAGCCTCACGATGGATCATAGGCAAGTAAAATCTTTATGCATAGGAACTATTCGCGTTGGGAACGAACGAAAGTCCTTCCTTTAACTTAGCTTTACACGGCAAAAACTTGGACATTCCCTTATCAAGATCCAATAGTGGGCGAGAATAGGGGAAGACACAAGTGCACTAATGGTATCGGCAAAGTTAAAAGAAAAATCTCTAACTTACAACAACAAGTAACGCACACAACCCATACATCATCAAAAACCCATTAAGCATGAAATATAAGATAGTAAATACTTGTATGTAAGTTAGAGTTAGAACCCTCGTCTTAAGATGTCATAGCTCTCATTTGCACAAGGCTTATTTGACACTATTGACTCATTTGGGCTTATCAATCAAGTGTTAGAGATTAGTGGGTTAGTAGTTAGTTAGCCATGCTATGGAGGAGTTAGTTACACATGATAGTAAAAGAAATAATCAAAGAGAAGAGGTAAAGAGAGGGAGTTACACTACAAGAAGGAAGTAAAAGCAAATGAAAAACACAAGTAAATGGAAAGAAGAAAGAGAAGTAGTTACTTGTATTAGCTTGTCACCTTCAAATACAACCTTTACACACTCTCTCTTTCACTCTAAAAGCTAAAACTAGAAGAGGAAAGAAACTAAAACAACTACAATCCTAAAAACAAGGTTACAACAATGCTCTAACTCTGGATATCTCCCAACTGAAGGCCTTTGGAGTGTATTTATAGGCACCATGGGAAAGGCATCAGGGGGGTCACCCCCCATGTCCCAAAGCCCGGGTGCGCGCGCGCCAGTATGGACGCGAAAACGCGGCCCTGGACGCGTTTTTCGCGGCCATGTCAGGGCCGCGCGCGCCAGTGTTGTCCTGACTGTCTCCTGTCCATTTGATCTCCTGGATTCATGATTTGATGCCCTAGGCTGAGAAAATGTCTTCCATAAAGTCAAATGCTACTTGGTAGGCCTTTAATCACCCCTTAATTGGTGATTTAGGGTCTTCTTCTTCATATACACACCATGGACCTAGGATCAAGCATGCAAAGTTTTATTAGCAGAATTTTACAACAAATAAATATGAGAATGTGATCAAAATTAGAGACTAATCAGAGCCCAAACAATCGACACTCTTCTTTAATATATTTATATCATTTTCAATAATGGAAGAAAAGGTGGAGCATGCAATTGAAACACTAGATGGTGAAGCAATATTAGCATGGCAAACATGTGAAGACAAATCATTTTTCAAAGATTTATTAGAATTCAATTCCTTTGAAATAGAAATAATTTTGTTTTTCAAATAATCATTTTCTTTTTAAAAAATAAGTTTTAAAGATAAAACTTCATTTTTCTTCAAAACTTCATCACAATCATTTTTACTTTTTAAGATTTTATTTTCATTAAGGGCAAGATCAAGTTGGGATTTCAATGAGTTCCTTTCATTTGAAATCTCATCCCTATCTTGCAAAGCAATATCAAGTTTCGAAAACAATTTCTTGTTTTCTTTATTTAATTTAAGGCTTTTCTTTTTCAAGAGTAGGTAAGATTTTCACAAACAATAGATAGTTCTTAATTAAAGCATCGGCATCAACATAATCATCGCCGGAAGAACTAGTAGAATCATCTAGTTGAGTTTCCGAATTTACCTCAAGGGAGTCATTCCGTTGAATCATGTAGCAAGCTTATTCGGATTCATCCTCACTAGATTCCTTCTCCACAATGGTTGGTGTTTGAAGTTTTGGAGAGATCAAAGTGTTCCATACTACAAATGCGAAATCACAATGAGAAACAGCCACAAGATAATCTTTACTTAGAGTGCTTCTAATGCCTCTAAGGCTTGTGCATTGGCCTCTATATGCTTGCTATTACTAAGATAAGATTATTTTTGTAGCGGCAAGGTAAACATGCATTCCTAGGGTTTTTAGGTACATACTCATCTTAAACTTCCAAATATCGATGTTAGAAACATCAAACATAGGGGGGGCAAGGTAATCCATGAGTGTGTGTAAACAAATAAGTGTGCAAATGTAAATACTAGATTAGCAACTAAGATCTCACTCTTAGGTGGTTAAACCTAATATCAGGAGCGTAGGCTCTGATAACAATTGAAAGTACACCTAGAGGGGGTGAATAGGTATAAGGCTAATCTAATGATAAATGATGCGGAATTAAAAATAAACTGCAACACACTTAGAATAACCAAAGAGTGTAGCCGAATTCCCGGTGAAGAGCTCTGGACTATCTCCTCTAGATTCCTCTAAATAAGAGTTTATGTGCTATGTAAAGCTCTCTTGATTTAACACAAGTATGGCACACAATCAAACCCAAGCATATATATGATATAAACAATGTGATGCAATGCACAATGAGAGAGTTAAGAGATAGTGGATCAATCGCAAACAATAAGATATGTTTCGAGGTTCAAGGCATTGCTCCACGTCCCCGTCTTCACACAGAACGATTTCCACTTTATCGTCCATACTGGACTTTCCACACAGGGAACCTCCAGTGAGGATTTGGGTAATACAAACTTGGAGTACACAACTCCTCTCTCAACTAACAACAACCTCTACACTAGAGGCAAGGCACAACGACAATCTCACCTCTACACTTAGAGGGATAGGCACTTAGCCAAAAAACAATCAACCTCTCAATAGAGGGATAAGGCTAAAAGCCAAACAACAACCTCAATCACCTCTACACTTAGAGGGATACCAACACGACCTCCACAATCACCTCTCGCTAGAGGGATATCAACACAACCTCCACACTCACCTCTACATAAGAGGGAACTCAAATAAAAGAAGGTTTACAACTCTTAGTGGTCTCACTAAACCACAAACTAATTTTCCTCACAAAACAAGATCCTAATAGATAGGATAGATAGATTGCTCAAGTGTGAGAAAATAAAGAGTTTGAAAAACAATTCACAAAGAAAAACTCTTGAGAAAACTTCTAAAATAGCTATAGAAATGAAGATCAAAAACCAATTCCCAAAGACTATTTTTCTTTGAATTTTCCAACCCTTTAAAAAACAAATAAGGATAGATCTTTTCAACCCAAAAACTCTTTACAAACTTTGCTGTAAAACACTTATAAAGATGGGAAATTTTCTCTTCTAAAATCTTAGCTATACCCTCCAAAAATTCTACTCGTTGGCAGCTAGGAAAGGTCAGAAATGATTTCGGTCGACGGTCGACCGGCCACCGGTCATTTTTATGAGCGTTGTGCCACTGGTCGATCGCCCGGTCGACCGGGACTGGATACAGAGAGCAGCAGCTCTCTGCCGGTCGACTGCCCCGGTCGACCGGGGCCATTTCCAGAGAGCAGAATTCTCTGGCGGTCGACCGGCCTTCCAGCCATTTGGCTTGTGCACATCGGTCGACCGGACCGGTCGACCGACGCCTGCCTCGGTCGACCGTCCGGTCGACCGGCAGACAGCCAGGTCTAAACTTTAAGGGATTAAAAACTTGTATTTTTATCTTCGATTAAATCTCATAAAATCACATAAATTCCACAAAATTAAGTTCTTATATGATCTTTGAAATACAAATATGTGTGACTAATTCAACACATATTACAAACTATTTGAACCATTTTTGTGATATTGAAATTTGGCTTTTAAACGAAAATCGTATTTTCTAAAAATCAAACTTTGAGATGGAAAATCGTTTTCTCCAAAACTCATGTAAATACAAAAACATGATATTGAAACACTTTGAAGCATATTTTATATGGATAGAATCCAATATAAATGAAAGATATTATATCTATATTTTTGACATGAAATTCAAAATCGGTTAAACTAAAAAATCAAAACGAATAAACTTTAAACTTGTGTGTGTTTGTGAACTTGAGCATATCAACACTATCTAATCTTTACACAAGATCTAAACAACTAAACTAAACACAAACCGAAGTCTTCTTATAAAACTTCGTCTCCAAGTCAACTCAATCCAAATGCGATCCAACGAGCTGACTCCAACCGAGTACTAGATGCGATCTTGACGCTCGAGCTCTTGAATCTACATGTGAAAGCTCCAGAACTCCTTTGTTGAAACTAATCACCTACTAATATCTTAATCAAATATCTGAAACTAAATATCACAAGATTATTAGTAAACTATAAATACATGAGTTAATCATCATCAAAACTAAAGTGAAGGGCCTCTGGGCCAACATTAGGAAGTTAAAGTGTTAGATCCATTATCATGAGCCATCAATGGCTCTTGCAAGAGCAAGACCAAGTAGAGTCTATTAGATTCATGTGGATTATCATAAAAAAAGTTAACAAGTCAGTGATTAGTAGTTAGTTGTCATGAGAGAAAATTAACTAAATATGTAAAAGAAGTTAAAGAGAAGAAAACAAGGAGAGATAAAGAGAGCACGTTTCATAAATTGTCACCTTCTATCACAAGTACTCTTGCTTTCCACTCATGTAACACTCCCTCTCCTATTACAAGATCTAAAAGAAAATGAAAAATACAAAGAGGAAGAAGAACTAATCTAACATAAACTAAACTACCACATAGAGAAGAAAACTACCCTAAAACTACACTACTCTCTATATGTCTTCAACTTCAGACCATAAAGGAGGTAGCGAAAGGGGCACCAAAGGGAGTGTACGGAGCCGCGCTCGAACCTCGGCGCGCGGCTCCACAAGATTGCTCGCGGCAGTACTGGGGCGGCGCGTGCAGCGTCACCTGTTGCGCGCTGCCCAATGGTTCCCCTATCGAATGTACTTGCTGGTTTTCAGATTTGGGCCTGGTTTTCACGAAACCACTCACCAAAGTCAATGGCTATCTTTGTAGGCCTTTAATCACCAAATAAATCGTGATTTTGCGTCTTCTTCATTTCATGCCATGGACCTAGAAATATACAAGAGAGGTATTATTAGCAAAATTTAATATTAAATAAATGTGAAGATGTGGTATGAAATATGCAGTTTTAGAGACTAATCAGTTACTGCTACTGAGTACCTAACGGTACGGTCTGGTTCAGCGCCAGGAAACTGAGGTCATGGTCCCGGGTTGTACACATACCCGGAACCTACCTAAAATATGGACAATGTCTCCAACCAATAAGGTTCAATGACTTAGCACCCTGATTGACACGCGTACTAGGCGTAGTATAGGATGTGTCTATTATAGGTGGCAATTGGTATTCGCTGCATAATAAATAATAATGTACTGTAATTGATTGTCTTTGTCTGATACATGTATGTACGTTGGACACCTGATATATATATATATATATATATATATATATATATATATATATATATATATATATATATATATATATATATATATGTTATGATAGACATCTGATTATACTCATGACCTGATGTACACTGGACTCTAGCACTGACTGACTCTACCTGCCGATATATAAACTGTGATAGACACCAACACATGATTGGACATCTGATTTTATCACGGACTGCTTTTACTACTGCCTATTTATGTTTACACATTACTTCAATCTTATTCCCGTTTATAGTTTCATTTCATATGCTCGCACATGTGCACTTTCCCTTTTATTTTACACACTCACTGGGTCGCTTTCTGACAACCCTGGATTTGTACGTTCAGATATTGGATGTTTTTATTTTATGGACCAAGTATTCGATGAGGCTGGACATATTGCGAGGGGCTGGAGTTTCTCTGTACTAATTCAGTATTATTGGCTTCCTTTTCATTTCTATTAATTTTGTAATTTCCCTGATTCTCTATACATTGCTATCAGTCGTTATTCTTTTTCTGTATTCATTTGATATCATGTGTGAACATCTTATATAGTATTGCAGTGATATTGATTTACCATAGTAAATTTTTATAACTTGTTCAGGTTACTTTAAGCTTAGCGTGTATTCGTGGGATATTTTCCTCGCATATATACATCGCCGACTCTCGTCGCAACTCCTTTTCCGCGTATTTTGAGAAGCGGGGCATGACACATTTTAAAATAACAAGTTTAAACACTAATACATTATTTCTTTACCAACAAGTCTTTCCTAGAAAGAACTCTTCATCTGCTAATTATAATTAAAATCTCGTAACAAAGTAAGATGGAAGATTTATTTCCATCTTTTTATAACTTAATCTAATTAATAAAATCCCCCCAAATTTTACATATCGAGGCATAGAGAAAGTTTCCCCTTGCTCTAGGTGAGATCCTAGCCTAAATCATTTGTGGGGACTTCAACAACTCTTCAAGGAACTTTGAGAGGGATCGGAAGAGGGACTAGACTTTTAGCTCAAGAAAATAATAATATAAAATAAAATAATTTAAGAATGACATAAAAATTTCAAACAGATAAAAAGATAAAAAAAGTAAAATATTCAAATTTTATTAAGTGGAGGAGGAGGAGAATGAAAGAGAGAGAAACAAAAACACAATAAGCATTTGGAAATACTTGCTATAGGTGCTTTAGCACGAATACTTCAATCATTGAGATGTCACTATAACCACTCTCATCTAAAACTAGATACTCGAATGCTAGATGGATACTTGCTAGGTTATTATTTAAAATCTCAGTATCAATATCAATATTGACAAATGATTTTTAGTATCAATGTCGTCAACATCTAATATCCAAAACATCCTCAAAATCTAATATGATATTGCAGATATTTGAAGCCATGTGTTGGATATTCTGTGAAGCATCCTAAATCCATAGCGTATCCCATTTGTATCAAAGACATGCCAGAGATCGATTTGAGACTAAGTTAAAATCTAATGCATAAACAATAGTCCACGATTCATTGGATTTATAGATGCATTTATCAGATTTGTCCACTTTTTAATGAAGAATTATGAATATTCCAATAACTATAATTCATATAACTTGAAGGAAAAAAAAATTGTGTTACAGAGTTATTCTGTTTTTCTAATCATTATGTCCTTACAAATCCATGTTATTGATAAATAGCATGATTTCCCTAGCTCATGTACCGCTTTAATGGGCGAACAGACCAACCCTTTAGAATATGCTACAGCCCCACGCGGCGAAGAACCAACATCAAGGTGCCAAACCTTCCCGTCAATGTGAACTCTTCACATAAACATAATTTTGTTATTTCTATATCCATAATGTATTTTATCTTGGATTTTCTAGATTTTCTCTGTATCTACATGCTCGTATAGCATCAAATCCATGTCTTGTATTTGTATCCATGCATCATAGCTTGAGACAATAGGCTTCGAGGATATATAGTACTCCCAATAAACATATCAAATCCTTCTTTCATGAGGATCTCTTCATTTGATCTTGTATTAAGCTCAAGCACATAGTCTGTGAATCAACACATTTCAGCAAAATCAGTTGGTGATGATACACTGTTTTAAAACCCTCCATCTCGGTGCATTAGCTTTACATAAGCAACAAGTACAAGTGAACCAATTCATTTGTTGCGAGTAAGATGCTCATGATTTACATATCACTGCTTGCTAAATTGCACATATACAGCAGTGGTACTAAAAGATGAGAAGTTATACATCAAATGAACAGGGGGATCCTAAAAGCAAGCATAAATTTGCCATAGTGTTTTATAGGACGGTCAAAATTTTAAAGCAAAAATTAACGGCGGGCAATCTGTTAAACAAGCGTCGATTCTGAAATTCTGTCTGACAACTAAATCTGCATAATTTGACTAGTAAACATTTTTTGACAAATTCTATCATATAAGAGGAATGGAATTGTTCTTTGTTTAAGTTGTGTCTCATAATTTATCTTTGACCCAAGTGTCTTGATACTCTCCAATAAAGATTCCATGTCAAACATCTACTTCTACAAGGAAAACATCCTGGCAAACAAATGGTGCAGAAAGTATCAATGGATAGTAATGGCATCAAGTCAGAACTAGTTCTGTGGTGCATATATGTGGTTTTAACCATGTGGGTTTAAAATGTAGCTCAATACGTTTCATGTCGATTTTACACAGTATCCACCAGGAATGCCACAGGGAGATTCAATCCGCATTATGGGCATAAGCATCCAAACCAGTACCACCACAAGGTTAACTACTTCATGATGTAATAGGACGTACACATAACGTAACCTTCTGTAGTCGTGCACACATATATGTGGCACATATAGTGATTTGCAAATTTGCACCAAATAGATCATAAAATATAAGAAACTCCTAGATGTATTGCACCACATATAATCATGTAGGAGATCACTATCAAAAATACAAGTATTTCTTCATGCATCTAATTCAATGGATTATATCATACAAGAAAAATGACCAGGTATTGAGAAAAGTATTCTCTATTTGAGAAGAACTTGGGAGAAAGAGAGAAAATAATTAATACATTCGAAACCAGAATAGGCATTAGATGCAGATAACGGTGAGTAATCTGGATGCATAGTTCAGGATCATGACATTGGGAAGTGGAAGAGAGGTGCAACCAGGGTTTCCAAATTCATCAAACGCCTCAGGCTTTTCATTTTTGGATAGCGCGTTTCCAATCGTGGTACATTTGCGATCCAGATCGGTAAATTTGACAAATCAGAATGTAAATGAATTATAAAGCAATGAAACGAGGAAAAAAAAAACCCTTATATGCTAAGGTTGAGAAAAGGAAACCTATATCTAGTGTGCCTAGATATTATTTGAATATTTAACATTTCATTGGATATGTGGTATGCCTATGTGACACGCGCGCGCGCGCGCACACACAACAATCTAAAAAATCTTGAAGTCTCTAACAAGCTCATGCGCTAGCAAAGTGCAATCTGTTATACTTCTATCTGCAAGGAAAGCAGTTTGAATTTTTGAGATCAACCCTGCTACCACTTGCTTCAATCTGTTGCTTAATACTTTTGATATAAATTTGTACAGAAGTTGGCAGCAAGAAATAGGTCTACAATCAGACAAAGAACTTGCATTTGGACCTTTTGGGACTAAAGTAAAGTGTGATTTAGTTCTTTCAGCAGCACCCCATGCTGCAAGAAAGATCTAATTGCAGCAATAACAATTCCCCCCCACCCACCCACCCCCCCCCCCCCCCAACCCCTAACCCCAACCCACCACAATTGCCAGTGTCTCTGATAAAAGTGTGCATTATATCTATTTGATCCAGGAGATTTATCAGCATTGAATTGGAATACAGCTCTTTTTACCTCTGTATCTGATACAGGTTTGATAAGCCATTCCGCTGCTTCTTGTGTTAGTTTCTTTTTAACCACCAATCCTGAGAATGTAGCACAACAGTTCCTGTATTGAATAACTTTTCTAAAATGCGATAGCTGATTCCCTAAGTGCTTCTCAATTTGCAACTCCTCTGCCATCATTTGTAAAAAGATGATTTAACTGGTTTTTATGAATCCTTACCTTGCATGCATTATAGAAGAATTTGGTGTTTCTGTCCCCAAGTCTCAACCAGCTTTCTCTACTCTTTTGTCTCACTTCTTCTTCTTCTTCTTCTTTAGATAACCAGAACCCCAGGAGTCCCTGTAGCTCAATCTCTCTTTTGTGCAAGTGTATATTCATATTATCTTTTGTAAGTTTCTCATGAGTGTCTTCTAGTTGTCTCCTGATTTCTATAATCTTACTTTTTGGGGATGTCCCTGTTTGCTCTCTCCGCTGTTTTATTTATGGCCTTCTTCAACTTCTTCAACTTCATCATAACCTGGTACTACATATGGCCTGCAACTGGAGATTCCCAAATGTCTCTAACTACTTGTTCAAATCCTTCACAATCTGCCCAGTAGTTGAAATATCTGAAATACTTTGGGGTAGGACTTTGGCTTGTCTAGTAACCATAGTAACATTGGAGAGTGATCACTGGTTGAGTGATTCAGACACTGATAGAAGAAACTTGGAAACATATCAATCCATTCCTTATTACATAGTACTCTATCCAATCTAACTGCAATTCTTTTTTATCCCAGTCCCATGTTGGACCATGTCCAGATCCCCACAGAGCTTCTGATATCTGAAAGGGAACATCCATCCATGCATTACCTCCTATTTTCTCCTTAGAGAATCTAACTACATTGAAAAACCCCTGCAAGTGCCCACGGCAGTGAACTATGGCTTTGATGTATACTATGTGTATGTCCTTCCAGAGCTCAGTTCTACTCTGCCAATTTGAGCCATAAACTGCTGTAAACAACATCACAAGCCCTCCTTTATTTGTTGTTGTAATAGTGATTGTTGCATGCATTTGCTAAAAACCTGACACTTCCAAATTCTAGCATCGCAACATATCCAAACTCTTCCCAGGTGTGAGAAATCATAATTGTTTGTGTAATCCCAAATCTCAGGTAAGCATTTCAGAATTTTGTAATCTTTGTGAGGCCTAATTTTTGTTTCAACCAACACCAGCACAATAGGAGTCCACTTTTGTACATGTTCCTTAAGATCTTGCCTCCTTACCTTCTTATTCAACCCCCTTACATTCCATATTAGAATTGACATTTATTTAGTTTGCGAATTCCCAGTAGAAGCTCTGGTTTGCCTCCTGTGGCAGTCAGGAGGCACCATCTGTTTTTTTCCTCCTCCTCTTGTTTCTTCCCTTTATCCCCTTTATCCACTTTTAGTATAGCTATTTCCCATTCTGGGTTTTCAAGGTAACAGTCCCCGTAAATACATCCTCCTCATTCCCGGCACTTGTTTGTGTGTCAAACTATTTTCCTTTCTGCTGGCCCTCTCCCCTCCTTCTCTATTGCTTTCACCCGTTCTTCATCTTGACCATCCATGTTAGGCTCTTGATACCCAGTATCAGCCTTTTCTTGATTATGGTCTTTTGTGTCATATACGCCCTGCTCACCATTTTGACTTCCTGTATCAGATGCCACCTCACCAGTTTGTTCAGGTTCTTGTTTTGAACTTTCCCCCATCTCTGATTCCTTTCCTCTATCAGGCACTTCCTCAACCACTTCTCCTCCTCCTGAATCTATCTCAGAGGTATCATCATCATTCTCCTTTGCATCTCCATTGACCTGATTTCCTTTAAACTCGGCATTTGTCTTTTTTCCTTGCTCATTCTCCTCTCCTCCTTCTGGGGTCAAAGTTGTTTTTGGCACCCAGATTCCTTTGGCAGAACACTGAATATCTACATGCCCAAAGGTTGTGCACTGTTTGCAAATGGGGGTAGCCACTCATATTCTACCTCAATTTCCATTTCTTCTCCTTCCTCTATTAGCAGTTTCACCTTATTTTCCAGTTCTTTAGTCGCCCTCATCTCAACAAATACTCGTGCATACGAAATCCTCTCCCCCATTTGTCATTGCTCTATCCATATATAACGGTTTCCCAACCATATTAGCTATCCTTCCGATTACGCTTTTAGACCATAATTTCAAATTCAGTGAAGGAAAATGAACCCATACGGGAATTGTTGACAAAAAATCTCTCTCCAGCCCCATGTGCTCACTCCATCTCCTAAGGACGATAAGCCTACCATCAAATAGCCTGGCCCCCTTGAAGAATTCTCTCACTCTCATCTCCATCCCCAAATTTAAAAAAAAGAAAAACTCATTTTCCCTTGAGTGAACTTCCAACGAGCATCTTGGCCTCCATAGCCTCCCTACACAAGCTTATAAACACATGTAAAATGGCTTGTCCCCAAGAACATATCCCACCAGAGTGTTTTTCCACTTTTCCACATTGGATTTGATCTCTGACATAGGTATATGAGCATAGGGCTTACCTGTGTTGTCCTTTGATGGTTCATAGAACTCCAGCAGGCATTCATCTTCCATTTTTCTACCCATCTTGCAGATTTGAGTCCATGGAGTGGCTGTTGAACCCGGCACAAAACTCCACCTAACTGATGGTTTTCTGGCATCTCTAACTTGTTTTTTTATGGGACGAACTGGTGATGCCTCCCCAGCTTGATGATTACCTCTGTTGTGATCTTTTGCTGCACCTTCTTGCGCCTCCCCTGCTCCAACCATAGAGGTTTCTTTCTCGAGACCCGAGTCCAACCCTCCTCAACTTGATTAGAGGGTTCACCTAGGTTAGCACCTGTTTTTGCCTTGCCGCTCACCAGATTTTTGGCCGAAAAAACTGCTAAGGAGAGCTTCCGCCATCTTTCCCCTCTTTTCCCCTTTTCCCTCCATTAGGTAAAGACCTCATCAGAAGTGTGCCTAAAAGTTGATTTGCAAAAGGCTTTTGATGTTGTGAACAGAGAATGTGTCTATTACATCATGCAATGTATGGGCTTCCCTAGACGGTGGATTGATTGGATTCGAGAATGCATTGGTTATCCTACATTTTCCATTATGATTAATGAGAGTCCCTCGGATACTTCCCAAGCAACAGGGGGATTAAGCAAGGGAATTGCCTCTCACCCTATATATTTGTGCTAATTATGGAGTTTTTCTCAATTCATATGTATCTGTCTATTACTGCAGGGACGATTAAGCCCATTAGGAGAGAAGGTGAGAAAACAGTATCACATTTACTTTTTGCTGATGATATGCTTATTTTCACTGAAGGGGATGCAGATTCTTTGAAAGCAGTTGATGCAATCATGGATTTTTTGGCCACTAACTCTGGGCTGAATATAAACAAGCAGAAAAGCAAAATTTTTTGAAGATAAAGGATGCCAGAACAAACAATCACTAAAGGATGCCATAGGAGTTGATGAAGGTAGATTGCCTACAAGGTACCTGGGAATCCCTCTTGCTATTAACTATCTAAAAGCTATAAATTATTCTAGCCTCATTGATAAATGCAGGGGAGGATAGAAGGCTGGTGGATGTCCACTACTCTTTCTGGAAGGGTAGAGGTAGAGCTGATCAAAACTGGCATGATAGGCACTATCCAGTATTGATACAGGCGTTTAAATTCCCAGCTTCCATCATTAAAACACAGGAGAGTATGTTTGCAAAATTCATATGGAGGGAAGATGCATGCTTGGGCTTGGGAGAGTATCTGTAAACCAAAAGGGAAGGGGGAGGATCAAGGGTATAAGCACTGCTGCAGGATTGAAGCTAGTATGGAGATGGTGTACAAACTCTGATTCCATCCGGCATGAATGGATGAAAACACATTATGTAGGAGAGAAGAACTTCCGGGAGGCAGCTGTGCTCTGGCACATGGAAGTTCATTGCTAGTAGCAAACAAATGGCTAAGGAGCATGTGACAAGGAGAACAGGGAATGGGTAAGAGACTTCACTCTGGTATGACCCATGGCTGAAATTCGGAGTTGTAGTAGAACATATTTGAAGATGGAACTATGAAGTACTATGCAATCCACACTGGAAGGATATAAATTAGCAAACTCATAGAGAACAATTCATGGCAGTTAAACATCCATTGTTTAACTGGCATGTGGGACTCAATTCTGAAAATGGATATTCATGCACAGAATAGTGATACCTGGGTGAGGACTGAAACCGCAAAAGGAGACTTTACTTTCAAAACAGCTTGGGAGCTTGCTAGGCAACCTGGAGAGACTTTTGAATTCCATCAGCTGATTTGGATCCCAGCCCATTGCCCTAAAATGGCAACATGCATATTGAGAGCACTGAAAAAGAAATTGCTAACTCAGGATAAGCTTATTAAGTTTGGAGTAATACAGGGTAATGTATGTTGTCTTTGTAACTCACAACCTGAAACCACTGATCACTTATACTTTGAATGCAGCTATTCAAGATATATCTGGGCATTGTGCAAATTGAAGCTGGGAATGGCAGCAAGTGGACGAACTAACTGAAGAAGCCAGGATACTGCAGAACACTCATCAAGTCAAAAACAAAAACATCAGCCCTTGCAAAATTAACTTTGGCAGCTGCAGTGTGGCATATATGGAAAGAGAGAAACAACTGTATCTTTAAGACCAAAAGAATTAATCAGGTTCAGAGGTTCAACTGCATGGAACAAGATGTAATGGGACTGTTGCAGGTTTGTAGGTGAAAGGATGATCAGGATGAAGAATCCAAAGCAAACCTTTTGCAGAACTGGAGAAGCCGGGAGCCAGATTAAAGGGTCAGTGTATCTCTGTGCATGTATTTTTGGGGCATGTGTGTCAAAGGCAAACTGTATAGTTTCCTGGAGTGTAATCATGAAAGTGTTAAATGTATACACATGTAATTTGAGCCTCAAACTGAGGCTAGTTGTAATTTTGACATCCTATTATATGGATCAAACCTGTAGACGCTAAGTTTGGGTGATGGCTATGGCCCACTCCCCATTCTTCAAGCTGAAATAGGATTGGCTCATGGAGTAGGATGTATATAATGAAATTCTTTAAATTTAAAAAAAAATACAATCTAAAAATCATTTTGTATTTCGATAAATGTATTTCCAACTAAACAATTCGAAGAATGCTACCCCCATCGTACTGCATTTTGGGGCTACTCACGTTTTTCGTACCACATACCAAAGCAATCCATGCACCGTATAACATTGAGTGCAACTTGGGTGGCTCGACCCAGGTTGTAATATTTTGGTCTGATCCTAATGGATGAACATATTGGCTACATGTGACCCAACCCAACACGAATTCAGAAATTAGAAACTCAAAATCTTTCCTGCCTTAAAATTTCAGGTTCCTCGGGTTGGGCTTCAGTCAGGTTCGGATTTTAACTCACCTGTCAATTCAATTTAAGCAAAAATTTTAACTATTAAAGAGTCCTGGACTTCACACACACACACACACACACACACACACACACACACACACGTGCATGGGCGCACGGCACGGACTTAGTGCTTACAGTTTGAAACCTCACAAAGTTCAAACTAGTTAAAGTAACCATAAAATATGTTATTATTTTATAATTAACTTCAAAAATCGCAAATATTTGCAAACTCACTTGAATAAATGAACTCCACGTTTTGAAGTCGGGTCAATTGGATTATAAATCAGGTCAGGTAGGCTAAAAACCCGACTTGCACCCATATAGCACCAGAGGCCAGTATGTCATGATTATCAAATACACCATTACGAAGTTTTATAAGCATCACGTTGCCAATGAGATAAACTAGTAAATTACACAATTTTTTCCCCAAGCAATGCAAGAGGTGAAAAGCAGCACATTCTAATGAAGGGAAGCCATTGAAAATGAAACCGAATGCTAGTAATATGGGATAACAAGGAAAGGGAACTACCTAGAAGGAACATAACAATATTGGGAAAGAGGTCATTGCCAAACAGAATTCAGAATTTTAATCAAAAGGATGAAGTTTATACTACAACAGCATGATGTAAGAGATAATAACTCTCTTTCTATCATGGTTCAAAGTCTCGGCCGCCGACTCGGCCGACACCGAGACGGATCGGTCTCGGCGACTCGGATCGGACTCGAACAATACGCGCAAAACGCTACATAGAACACCAAAAAATTATGAAAAAATCATGACAAATCATAAAAAAAAAATGTAGACATCAAAATTCATATATCACATATTCAAAACATATCACCTAGCACTCAAAACATAACGTGAAATCATAAATACAAGCGTCGTCGGTAGAAAAATATCAAATACATGCATAATATAGTAAATTGCACAAAATAATTCATAAGTACCTACTAATATAATCATTTCCACATTGAATTACGAGGCACAAAATCAACATTTTCATCATCCCCGCGATTAGTATAGAAGTCAGGAATATAGTTTCTATAAGGATAATAATATGTTTGTGGATGAGATCCTGTAGGCTGAGACGATTGGCCAGAGGATCTACTATCAGAGTAATATGACGGTAGGGGTTAGGTAATATCAGCTTCATGGTGATAATACTCAAAACCTCAATATTCAGTGTTGCTAGTAGAATATTCACCAATGCGAGAATAATCAGTATCAGAATATTAGCCATCAAACCCAACCCCTGTAAATAGCCTTCAAGACTATGATGACCATGTGAGTAGTTATCATGTCCACTCGAATAATCATCGCTAGAACTGAAATTGACCAACCGATCTAAATGCCTACGTTGTTGCGAAATCCTGGCCCGGCCTCCATGATTTGTATCTTGTGTGGCATAATATTCTGAATCTCATGTTATAGCACCACCTCATTGGTTTCCACTAACACCATGAGTCTCTTCATCATTACCACCATCACCACCATCACTGTCGTCGTCATCACCGCCATCACCATCATCACCGCCACTTTCGTCACTCGACGAATACCTTCATCCAACCAGCCTAAGTTATCTGGTAGTAACATCGGCTGTTCTCCCTCACGAATCCACTCATCCAAAATATCATCATCATTGAAAATATTATTCAGATCAATTGGGTTGTAATAATCATCAGTGTCGCTTTTGCATGTTAAGTTTCTTACTCGCAACCGCATATTGTAATGCACAAATACTAGTTTATGTAACTTGTTCATTGCCAACCGGTTGCGCAATTTTGTATGAATCAGCGACCACGTGCTCCAATTTCTTTCACAACCCGATGAAGAACATGTTTGGCTCAAAACTTTGATGGTAATTTTTTACAGATTGGGATCTTCTTCGCCATAATTAATCCACCAATCAGCTGGAAGAGATTGTTACACTGCTCTTCTATAGTAAGCTTCCAAATTCTCCAACTTCATCCGCAAATAATTTTATCTATGAGAATACACATCACAAGTGTTAATATTTGCATAACAATATATCGATAAAATAAATAAATTATTATTATCTCATTAATAGCTCTTGCTTATTTATTTAAATCTGGTTCCAATCTTTTAATAACCTCCTTTAATCCATTTCTCACTTCTGCTGTGTAGAAAAGTTTTTTTGAATATTAGAGTGCTGGATTTTAAAAATATGCTACAATAATGTAAGCACATAATTGTTATGATATGACAGTTTCAATTTCTAGTTAACAAATATGATTTCTAGGCAAATGAATTACCAGCAGCATGCAAGTGTCTATGCAATTGTCCCTCCCATCTTCTATCAATGATATTTCAGTACTTCTTCCAGTTCTTATTTGATTCATTTATAACCAATTTTGCTCTATCCATAGCTTCATATATAATAGATAATGTAGGTTTCTTATCCTGGTCCACTATCTTCAAGACTCTAACAAGAGGATCCATAATATTTTGGACCTCTATTGCCTTCTTCCAAAACTGGTCAGTCAGAATGAGATTAAAAACCTTATCTTGTACATTTCTTCTACTCCTTTCCTTGTTGAATTTACGCCATTCGGTAGTCATACAGATTCTTTTCAAATCTTGCTCATAATGAATAAAGCTCTCAATAGAAATAAACTAAGTGGCAAACTGTATTATACCTGATCTCAACAAATCTCTATATCTGGTAAATAGCTTCATTAAATTCACCACTTTGAGGCTATTGTAAATGAATGATGTGATCATCTTAGCATCATCTAATGTCTCCTTGACTGATTTCACAGAGCCAATATCTTCAAGCATCAAATCAATGTAATGTGCTTCACAGGGAGACCAAAACAAATGTTTTCTCTTCTCCATCAACATGTGACCAGCTGCTTTGAAACTTACTTCATTATCTGTTACAACCTACACGATATTTTCTTCACTAACTTCATCAACAACTTTATCCATTAGCGAGAATATATGATCAGCAGTCTTTAAACACCTCTAACAGTAAATGAATTCTTATTAAGTTAACATCACACCTCTGATAAGTCATTTCAAAATCCCCGGCTGTGAATTTTCACGTTCGCTTTGGATAAAATCTTCTTCTAATTTTCCAACAAGGAATTTAGTTGTTATGTTAATGATTACCTCTAACAACTTCTCAGAGAACAATCATTTCCCTATCGAAGAGATATTAGTAGTATCAACAGAAGTATGGTAGATCATATTTCTATCACAATAAATTATGAAATTAACAATAGGCTTTCTATTCTGAGAATTTCATCCATCACACATGATCGTGCGACCATACTGCGGCCATTTTGTTTTTATTGAAGTAATATATACTTCAATTTCTTTCATTTCCTCCTCTAAATATAGATTGCCAATCTAGTACCCTGTAGGGCCTTTTACACCTGAGCTTGCATCCGCAATAGTATTAATCATGGCTTGGTAGTAAGGACCACTATCAGTTGCATTGAATGGTATTGCATTGTAATGAAAGAATTTCGTCATGAATTTTTCAACCTTTTTAATATTCTCAGTTGAGAACATGCTTTTGATTGATTTCTGTTTTGTTGGAAATATGTAAGGATCAATACCACAAGCTAGATTTCAGCTTCTCTCATAGTCATACTCCGACGCAATCCACGGTTAATCCCTGATCCTGAAGGCTGCGAACTACTGCCACCAATATCCACTCCTTCTGCCAATCTTCAAGCCATTTCACGACTTTCTCTCATAGCTTGTTTTAGTTGTCTTCTTTCAACTCCTTCTAAATCATCAACTTCTTCAATTTCATTATCAGAATCTTCATCGGTCACATCATAAAAATCTTACTTACTTAAAGATCTTATAAGTCGCTCTTTTTTGAATTTTATGGCCGTTCTTTCTTTGCTTCCTTCAAAAAGATGTCTCATTATTTGAGATATCTCTTTTGATACTCGCAAGCATCCTTCCACTGACCGGGTACATGTGTTATATGTTGTTTCAATCTACTGATACCACCATGGATTTATTTCCTACAATAATTATACTTTACAAGTTTTCTACTTCCACCAACAAGGTAACATGTTCCCATCCAATATCGTGTTGCATTGGAGCCATACTGAAATTTAAAAAAAATTACCTGTTAAATTAAATTAAAACTAAAATTAACTAAATTAAAACAACATTAAACTAAACTAATTTAAATTACATTAAACTCAAATAAATTAAACTAAGGGGGAGAGAGAGGGACTGAGGGGAAAGAGAAACTGAGGGGGGAGAAAGGAACAAAGAGAGGGGGGAGAGAGAGACGGAGACGAAGATAGAGAAGGAGAAAGGGAGATACAGAGGGGGGGAGAGACGGAGACAGAGAGGGAGAAAGAGGGACAGAGAGAGATACAAAGAGAGGGAGAGGGAGAGGGAGAGAGAGGGAGAGAGAGACGGAGATAGAGAGATACAGAGAGAGGGAGAGGAAGAGGGAGACTGAGAGGGAGAGGGAATCCGACACAGAGAGACGGAGACACAGAGAGAGAGACGGAGACATAGAGGGGGAGAGAGAGAGGGGGGACAGAGAGGGAGAGAGACATAGAGAGGGAGGGAGAGACGGAGACAGAGGGGAGAGAGAGACGGAGAGAGGGGGGAGAGAGAGACACAGAGAGAGGGAGAGGGAGAGAGAGTCCGACAAAGAGAGAGAGACACAGAAGGGGAGAGAGACGAAGACAGTGAGGGAGAGAGGGAGAGGTACCTGCGAGGGCAAGAGATCGACGGCGACGGGAGGGTTTTTCTTTGCTGCTGCAGAACGCGAGAGGGAGGGGGCAGTGTGAGAGAGAGATCTGATCTGATCTCTCTCTGTCCCTTTAAGTTGGGATTCACGGGCGTCGAGTCAACCCGGGTCGGGTCCGACTCGGACTCGACTCGGCCAAGTTGACCGAGTCGAGTCCGAGTCGGACCCGACCCGGGTCGACTCGGCGCCTACCCATCGACTCGGGAGTCCGAGTCGAACCGTCAGCGGCCGAGTCGTATCCGACTCGGCCGATACCTTGAACCGTGTTTCTATAAGTAGCATGGACACTTCATATGTCGAGCCATGTTGTGTTGTGTCAGACAGTAGGATACTTCCTTTTTCTATGCATTATCTAGAATTTGTTGTGTGTCGGCATGTCGTGTCGAGCTCGTATCAGTGTGTTTGTGTCCATGCAACATAACTCTTTCTAGAATGCTCACCATTCAAAGTAGCATATAGCAACAGCAAGTTAATCAAAATCAGACAGCATGAGAGGTTGACATATCATCAAAACTGTCGAGCATGAAGCAAAAGTCTATTGATGAAGAACATCTGCTGAAGGTCAGGTGTTTCTAGTAAAGCTAACTTCAGTCACCATGGATAGAAAATAGCAGTTTGTCTCAGGAATGGGAAGGAAACCAACTTCATAAAGAAAGGGGAATTATATATAATGATAGTTTCTGATGAAGAGGCAGTGAGGCTCAATAAATTCACTGCTAAGAACATAAATCATTTATAAAACAATTTGATAAAATGATACATAAACCATGAAATTGATAAATTTGATAGTTATAGATTCTGCATGCTTTTAAAACTAGTGCTGCGGAAGAAGGCTAGCAGAATCTGTCCACGCAAAGAAAATCTCATTTACAGTCCTTGCAAAGTGGTCAAAAAAAATTCCGCAAAAATCTTCCGAATTGACCAGAGAAAACCTAATCACTTTTTGGACAGCACCACAATAAGCACATGTCAATACAACAAATTTAAATATAGAATACAGACCATGGTTCACAGTCGCGGTCTCGGCCGCCGACTTAGCGGGCACTGAGACGGATCGGTCTCGGTGACTCGGATTGGTATCGGGCGATACGCGCAAAACGCTACATAGAAAGCTAAAAAATTCTGAAAAAATCACGATAAATCTTAAAAAAATGTAGACATCCATATTCATGTATCATATGTCCAAAATATATCACTTAGCACACTAAACATAAAGCGAAAGTATAAATACACGCGTCGTCGGTAGAAACATATCAAAATACATGCACAATATAGTAAATTGAACAAACTACATTCATAAATACATGCTAATGTAGTTATTTCCACATTGAATTGCGATGAGGCACAAAATTATCATCATAATGCCGAATCGACCGAATCAATTCCGATTCTCGGCCTAGTCAGTCTCCTCTGAGTTGAGTCGACCGACTCGTGACTCGAACTCGTCTCGGAGTGAGCCGAGACGGATACACTCGGCCGACTCGTCTCCGACTTGGCCGAGTCTTTGAACCATGATACAGACATAGAATAGACACGACAATAATAAAAGAAAAACTATTATATACA
The DNA here is from genome assembly GCA_038442645.1 of Agave tequilana. NCBI lineage: Eukaryota > Viridiplantae > Streptophyta > Magnoliopsida > Asparagales > Asparagaceae > Agave > Agave tequilana. The sequence goes on along the minus strand of JAVJIF010014364.1, from coordinate 39,636 downwards.
TGTACGTCTTCATATAGCAAACGAAACACTTACAAAAATATTATAATTTCAGTAGTGTTTTATCACTACTAGAAAACAGCTAACATGAATCCTTGTGCACTCACAAGCACCATCCAACATGGCACAACAATCAGCCTAGATCTTTTATAATGTTTTGTCATAGATGGAAATGGATTCTCAATAATATGATATATAATGAACATTAATATTTCATACAATTGTATATACAGCAATAGTCTAAGAAGCATGAACACGGACAGGGGACATAGGTACGACATGGACACGCGACACGGCAATTTTTTAAGTAGGACATTGAGACATGACAATGCGACACTAAAATATATAGAGAATATGTAGAAATGAAAAGAATAAGTGCATATAAACATGCGTCCATACATAATTACATACATACATAAAAGGGTAAATTGCATGAAACACCCATGTGGTTTGACATGCGTTGCACTTATACCTTGAAGACTAAAGCTAGTTCACTGCACTACTGGTTTAGTGTTGAACCAACATTTCACCTAACAGATGTCTGACTCAATGATTGGAATTTAATCTCCCTAAGCATGTATAAGTCACATTGTTAGGGTTAAACTCGTAGATGTTTAACTTTGTTAAGTCAAACATTGGGTCAATGCTAAACCACGGGAGTTGCGTACTAGTTTCATGTTTAGGGGGTATAAGTGCAACACATATCAAACCATAAGCGTGTTTCGTGCAGTTTACAATACATAAAATATGCTCCTCAACTTTGTATAAAGTAGCTCAATTTATTAGACTTCTTATATTGAAAGTTATTTAAATTTATCATAGCTTCATGCAAATCAATATTTTTACTCATTTTTCCGCTATGACCTTTGATATATACACAGTGTTCTAAATTTCGGGATTCGCATCCTGCCGACACGAAATCTGCAACCCAGAATCGAGTTTTGAAATGGGGTTGGTGTTGGCAAAATTTCGGATCTCCCTAAATTGCAGGCGACATCGCTGGCTTCGAATTTGGTTTTGTTATTTGGCATTTTAACCCGCCCCCAACCCGCCCGACCTAAGGTAAATATGAGGGATAGAAATCAGAAGGCATTTCAGCCCTAAATCCTTTCAGCCCTAGATTGAGAGAGAGGGAGAGAAGCGACGGGAGAGAGATCGAGCAATGACTCAACGCAGGACATTCCCCGACCTCCGATGAGGCCACCACGAGCTCCTACGAGGCCCGCGAAGCTTGAGAAAGTCCCGCCGAGGCCCGCGAAGCTCCAAGAAGGCCCGACGAGGGCTGCCGAGCTCCAGCGATGCCTGCTGAGCCCCGTCGAACTCCCACGAGGCCCACTGGGCCCGGCTAAGCTCCTAAGAGGCCCTGCCAGCTCTGACGAGGCCTGCGAAGTTGCAGTCGCCGAGCACCAACGAGAAACGACAAAGCTCCCCTGACCTCTCGTCGTCGTCATTCTAGAGGTAATTTTACCTCTGCTCTCTCTCCCCATCTCTCTCAAGCTGCTCTCTCTCACGATCTATTTCTCCTCTCCCTCCATCTCTCCCTCTCTACTCACTAACTCTCTCGATCTCTCTGCTCTCTCTCTGAGAGAGAACAGAGAGCAGAGAGGAAGAGATGGAAAGAGAGCAGAGAGATCGAGAGAGCAACGAGAGAGAGATGAGATAGGATACTAATTCACAGAGAGATGGATTAAGTATTTGTAGGTGAGATTTAATTGTTGATTCATTATTGATTTAATTGGGTGAAAATTTGTGCATGGGATTTACCTGATTTAATTATTGACTCATTATTCAAATAATATTGTTGTATTGTTGTTAATGAATGCAGTTTTAAGCGTTTCAATTGTTCATTTATTGTATTTGATGTCTAATATAAGGTAGGAAGTGCAAATCAAGATGTCTTCTTCTGCAGCATCTAATCAAGTACCCACAGTCAGCCATGGTTCACAGTCGCAATCTCGGCCGCCGACTCGGCGGACACTGAGACGGATCAGTCTCGGCGACTCGTATCGGTCTCAGACGATACGCGCAAAATGCTACAAAGAAAGCTCAAAAATTCTGAAAAGATCATGACAAATCTTAAAAAAATGTAGACATCGACATTCATACACAGATGTTTAAAAAATATCACTTAGCACACTAAATATAAAGCGAAAGCATAAATACATGTGTCGTCGGTAGAAGCATATCAAACTACATGCACAATATAATAAATTGCATAAACTATATTCATAAATACATGCTAACGTAGTTATTTCTGCATTGAATTGCGATAAAGTACAAAATCATCATCATAATCATCTTTGTGTAAGTAAATAAATCGATACTAATGCTCGTAAATCTCTCAAGTTGTGGTTTATAGTCATGAACATATGTCACACCATAATGTTGGCCTGATGTCAAACTCAACATTTGCATATAACCTTCAAGACCATAAGTTCCTCCATCAGCACTATTGTTGCCCTCATTATTGTCATCATCACCACCGCCGTCATCACCGCCATCACTGTCTTCATTATCATCATCATTTCACCATCATCACTACTAGAACTGGATAAAACCCTCACATCTTCACTACCACCATCATCTGCTTCTCTTATAATCTCAGAGGGGGGGAGAGGGTGGAGGATCGAGAACAAGGAGAGAGAGGGCGGGGGAGGTGAAAGAGACAGAGAGATGAGAGATGAAAAGGGAGAAAAAGAGAGCGGGTGAGAGAGGGAGGGGGAGAAAGAAACAGAGGAAAAGGGAGGGAAAGAGACAGATAGAGACAGGAGCTGGAGAGGGGGGAGAGAGCAGGTGAGAGAGGGAGGGGGAAAGAAACAAAGAAAGGGAGAGGGAAAGAGACAAATAGAGAGGAACATCACCTAAGGTTGGATAGGAGCGGCCAGCGACGATTGGGCGACGACGACGATATCCAGATCTGAACGAGAGAGGTAAGTTTCTTTTTTTTTCCTTTTTCTTTATACCAGTTCGTCACGGGTGAATATATATTTTGAGCCAATTCGGCCGAGAATCGGAGTCGACTTGGTCGACTCGGCCGAGTCACGACCGATTTGGCCGTGAATCAGCCGAGTCGGTCTCCTCTGAGTTGAGTCGACCGACTCGTGACTCCGACTCGTCTCAGAGCAGGCTGAGACGGATACGACTCGGTCTTTGAACCATGCAGTCAGCAGGTTTAAATTGAAAGATCCATGTTGGGAAAATGCGATCAGGGTACACGACGTGATGTAAAACTAACCTGGATCGCAATCACCTTCAAATAGTAACCGAAATTTGAATTCAAAACAGGGAAGGGCTTATCACCCAAAATTCAAGAGCAGATAAACTCAATAATTAAACCGGACAATTTGAGAAAATTTTTAATCATTCAATAACCCAAATGAAATAGTCTCGGGGGCCTTATACAGGCTTATAAAAGATGACTACTGAGAAATAACCTATGTAATACTAAACGTCCACAAAAGAACACCTACTAAAGAAAATAAAGCTAAAACAAAACAATTTTAAAGTCAAAAAGTTAAAGAACTGCATTGCGTCTCTTCCTGAAGTAGACTCGATCGAACCGGCCCCTAAGCGGCATGATGTCCTCATCAATTCTCCTCGGGTGGAAAGGACTCGACCCCGTCGAGCGCGAGGAACAAAACTGCTGCTGGTTCTGATAGCGCTCCAGTCAATCGGGATTAAGATGTTAGGGGTCTCCCTCAATAATTTAAGAATTTTCTGAATCAGATTTTCCTTTCCACTTAATGAGATAGTGTCGTCTCTCCTGTACCTCATCATCCTTTCAAGGTTTTCCCAATATTGTCCCGCTTGTCCCGTTAGTTTCATCACTGCCAATCGAATCTTTCTTGATTTAGACATGTCATGCAAATAAAAATATTGGTCCATAGCCAACTGCCAGTCTATATAAACCTGAGAATCCAAGCACCCGTCGAAGGAAAGAGCATCAACTTTAACGCCCTTGATATACTGGGCATCGGTGTCAGTTATATAGTAGAGTTAAACTCGCTTTCGCCTGGGAGACCTACTATCATTTCGAGAATTTTTCTCCTCTGTGGTTCTCCTCCGATGGGTTTTCAGCATATCAATTCGGGTTGCTAGATCCCTATAATTGACATCAACCTAATCCCTAACTTCTTGTAGTTGCGGGTCCATCTTTTCTTTCTTGTTAAGGATTGTGTTAAGTATATCATAAATGCTAGGGTCCATTGGTGCCGAAAACAACTTCTACTAGGCATACAAGATACTAACTGATCTTAAATGCAAACTATCCAAAAATGATATGTATGTTATGCAAGAGTCAGATATTAGAATGATGAAAGATAATACAAATTTTAAGCTATATGATTAACACGTGATTAAAAAAATATAATGTGGAGACAGTGACAAAAACGTGTGCTGACATAGTTAATTCCAAGATAAATCAAGTGATCACAAATTTAAATTTATTTAGTTGCACAATTAATATAAAGTCAGGTTTCCACTCGAGGTTAGAATCACACAACTCACTATTTAGTGAGCAACAGTCAATAAGTTCTACCTTGCGACAGATTGGAAAGGGTAGCTATTTCAATTAAATGGCAGAAATAACTGAACAAACTATTCAAGTTACCTAAGAGGAGACCGTAGCTCAAACCTGAACGTGGCTGCCGTAGATGCGTAGTACTAGTCCTAGTCATCACGAATCCGCAGCTTAAAAAACAGCTCGATTTGGGCTTGAAACGAGCTCTGAACGACTTTCAAAAGCGCCGCTTAGCTTTCTGGACTGAGTCAAAACGTTTCTGGACTGAGTCAGACTCAGTAAAGTAACTCGGAGGATGACGTCACCTGTGACGTCACTTAAATTGGGTCTGGGTATTGTCGGGTCATGTGGTTCGGATCCGACCCGATTGGAGACCAAATTATAAACCCGAACGGGTTTGGTCCTTTGCCACCCGATCACCCTCACTCGATCACCCCTCGTCTCCTTTCGAGCTCTGCTAGGGCTCGGGTGACAGGCGTCGATGGAAATTAACTCTGGTGGTGGTGGGGTTAGAGATCCGGCGACTAATCACAGTCAGTCGATGGCAATCCAGGGAGGATGGAGGAAGTCCAGTGGCGCAGAGTTCGACAGTGGAAGGATTAGTGGAGCTGCCCGGTGAGGAAACTCCGGTGAGGACACGGCAACGGGCACGACGACGATGGCGGGGCGCGACACGGCGAAGCACGGCGTCGAGAACTGGCCCTGCTCTGATGACGTCAAATCGAGCCTCTGGAAGCTCCGATGAGCCTAAGGAGAGGACGATGTGGATCTGGAAGCACCGGTGAGCCCGATCACCTCTTCTTCCCTTCGATCTGCCCTCAGAGCTTAGCCCTAGGCACGATGACAGTGATGGAGGGGTGTTTACAGCGGTGGCGGGCGTGGATGATGACGGGGGATAACAACGACTGTAATGGGAAAGAGGGTAGTGTCGGTGAGGTGGAGTGGCTAGCAGAGGGTGGTGGCGCGGCGGCGAAACCCTAGGATTAGGGTTTAAGGGAAAAATCGAGTGGGAAGGAGGGTTGGGAAGATGAACAGTGTAAACTTTCTTTTCCGTTTTTTGGAATTTCGACTGGATTTCAGTCAAATTTGTTGTAGTAATTTTTTTGATGGACTCCACTGGGAATTTAGATCTAGGGATTTGGAACAAGAAAAAATTTTAGAAAGGAAAAAATTGAAGGGGATTGAAATCAGGACTTTGATACCAAAAATGATGTAAAACTAACCTGGATCGCAATCACTTTCAAATCGTAATCGAAATTTGAAATTCAAAACAGGGAAAGAATTTTGGCTTTCCACCTCTTACGCGGGCTTCTCACCCAATATTCGAGAGCAAATAAACTCAAAAATTAAACCGAATAATTTGAAAAAAAAATTTAATCATTCAATATCCAAATGAAATAGTCTCGGGGGCCTTATATACACTTTATAAAAGATAACTACTGAGAAATAACCGATGTGGTACTAAGCATCCATAGAAGAACACCTATTACAGAAAATAAAGATAAAATGAAAGAGCACCTATTACATAAAATAAATCTAAAACAAAATCAATCTAAGACTAAAGAACTGCATTGCGTCGCTTCCTGAAGTAGACTCGATCGAACCGGCCCCTAACAGCATGTGTCCTCATCACAACAATTGCGTTGTAAATATTGCAATCAATTTATATCACGGGAGTATGCCATTGAAACATCTTGCAGGTCAGCAAGGTAATTGTGTATCATGTTTAAAAGTCCACGATAATATGAATGTGAAGGTGCTTGAACTGTTAAAGGGAGCCGATGCAAAAAAACAAGCTAAGGCGGCCAATTTTCAACCTCTAGTCGACTATGTGCGCATTGGGGAGAATGAATATGATTATGAGGATATGAATGATTGTTCATCTCAAAGGACCAAATTCGGATCCGTCTCCATCAAGACAAAAGGACTAATAGATAAGTTTACTCAATGTACTCCAGAAGAGTTGGCGGTAGGGTTCGCTAAAACTAAACAAACTACCGTGGACTCTAAGCAAAGAAAGAAGAGAAGAGAAGACATCATTAGATACATTGGGAAATGATTTTATGAAGATGGGATTCTTTTCAATATGGTTACCCTTCTCTCGTTCCAACAGATATTGATAGCCATCAGAGAATTTGGTGAAACTTGAAGGCCCCTAAACCTTATGAGCTCAGCGAGACTGTTCTCGAAAGAAAAGTAGAGAAGACACAAGAGACCTCGAGCCATTCAAGGAGAGTTGTATTGTTAGTGGATACACGCTAATGACTGACGCTGGTTGGATCGAAAGAATAGGAGCTTGATGAACATCATTGCCCACTATCCAGCAAGCATTCTTACATTCAGAGGATGCTTCAGTAGAAAAGTACGATGTGAACTATATCTTTCAATTTGTTGATAAAGTAATTAGAGATGCAGGGCTAGAAAATGTGATTCAGATTGTCACGAACAATGCATCAAACATCGCGGCCGCAAATATTATGCAATTGAAGATGCTTAGCATTTTTTGGACGTCTTGTGCTACACACACACTGAATTTAATGCTAGGGAACATTGCCAAGATCAAATTCATCCGTAGTGCTATCATAAACGAGAGGTCCATATCGGTTTTCATTTATAACCACACGATCACCCTTAACTTGAGAGATATTATCAAGAGAGATCTTTTAGACCCGAGGCTACTAGGTTTGCCACTACATTTCTCTCCTTACATTCTATGAGGAAAAAGAAAAAGTTGAAGGAAATATTTACATGTGAAAGATGGTTGCAGCATCCTCTTTTTGAAAAGAATGTGAGAAAGAATGTGTAATTTATAAATTTTTCTAGTTCTTAAATAATAATTAGAAATTACTTTATCGCGATCGTTGACCAATTTGTATTTGTAGGTTCCTGATATTGTTGGTTCCAATAGATTTTGGACAATGTGGACCTTGCTTTTAAACTCTTTTCACCACTAGTTAAAGTTATTCAACAAGATGATAGTGATAAGCATCCATGGATTTTTTTTATGACGACTTAGAAATGGCAAAGAAAGAAATGCAAAAAAATCTCGACTCAAAAGGAAAAATATATTCCTATATGGAATATCATTGATAAAAGATGAGAAGATAAGCTTAAGGGGCCTTTATATAAAGCGGAACACTACTTGAATACATACACCTTTTACAAGAAGACGAATATTGAAAAGGCTGACACCTTTATGGATGGGCTTGTTGAGGTCATGCATATGTTCTATCCAGAAAAGCATGAAACTCTTAACAAGATAATTGAACAGTTGCCTTTGTATCAATATCAGAAAGGCTCTTTTAAGAGAGATTGGGCAAAAAAAAGAGCAGAAAATCCTAACATTAATTCAGATATATCACTTGATAAATTTGTTATTAACTTTAGTGAAAAGATTAGAAAGCTTAATTTATTAATAACTTTCAATTGATTAGCTAATTGGTAGATGATGTATGGGACCGATGCTCTCGAGTTGATGGAAGTAGCAATGAGGGTCTAGAACTTGACAACAAGCTCGTTCAGGTGTGAGAGAAATTGGAGTACTTTTCAGACGGTATAAAAAATATAAATTTTTTTAACTAATAGTATTTCTTTTTGAATTCTAATTACATGTGCATTTTTTTATTTGTTGAATCGTTTCTTTGTAGATTCATGCAAAAAAAAGAAATAAACTAAGTCATAATATATTGTATGACTTAGTCTTCGTCAAGTTCAATATAAAAATCAAGAACAAAACAACCTCGATTAATAGGGATCCTTTGGTCTCTATTGATGATGAAGAAAGAGTGACTGATTGGCTGGTGCCTCTAAAAATAAATTGAGCTATCCCCTTAGAAGGGATGATAAAGTCTTTCCCAGAGAAGGATTAACTTGGATGCAAGTTGAAAAATCCTCGAGAGCTACTACAAAGAGAAGAAATAAGTTCAAGAACAAAGTTGAGGACTATTAAGGAAAAAAATTAAACAGCGGGGGACCATCGGCAAATGAATGTGATGAAGATACTGAATCATCCAGTTTGGAGTCATCATCGAAGGATAAGAGCCATGAGGTGGAACTCAAGATTACAATGGATGATGTTATTAATTCAAAGGACTCAAAACTAGGTTTTCGAAAGAGAATTGACATGGAGATTTCACATGAGTCACCTTATGAATTAATTGCTTTTGAACTTGATTTTGAAATCTGTTTGAGAACTATATTTGGATTATTGCTTTGTGTCGTTTGAACTTTGAACTATTGGATTATGTTTGATTTTTCTTTGAATTGCTTTCTATTGTCTATTTTTGTTGAAAGTATTGTTTATCGTTGTTTATTTAGATGGTTTTAATTTTTCTATATATTGACTTGAATATTGATTCTATGTTCATATTTTATAGGTTGATAACTTGAAATTTAATTGGCTACAACTTAGAGTTCGATTAGCGATCATGATTCATATATTCATAGATGTATCTTTAATGCAAGTTGTCGAGATATACCCTAAATAAGATGATTTAAATATATATAGCCTTCATATATTATATATGTGATGTTTTAGATCATTTAGGATATGTTACAGGTTATATATAAGACCTCTGAAATTGACACGGAATTGAGCAAATGTCCACGAAATTTTTCCGATATTACATTTTGTCTTCCGACATTAGGCCGATATCCGACATTTAGAATATTGTATATACATGATGCTAAATAAATATATCAAACATGTAACCGAAAAAATAAGTGTATAGGAAATGTAAGACGCATATCGAAGAAGTTACAGTATCCTAAACTAAAAAACTAGAGAATCTGATTAACAACATTATAGAAGTGTCTAAAGAAGTGCCGGTTCTGACATGGGTGTCACAATGTCGGGCACAATTACAGCTCCATAGTAGAAGTGTTTATGCTACATTAGAAACCATCCTTGCATTCTCCACTAGTTAATCTTTCCATGTACGAGCTTAACTATCTAATACCTATGTGAATCTTGATGTTCCGAGAAATGTCCAAGGTCTTGTTAGCATACTTATGCTACATTTTCGGAAACTACTTGACCCAACAATGTCGGTTTCCATGAATGTTGAATGGGGCGAAGATCAGATTTACCCATAGGTGACGCATCGTCCAAGGGAATGAAGGCATAAGTGAATGTGTTTAAGTGATCTAAGACATAAAGAGAGATCAATTGAGATATCCATCTGTGAATATAGTTTCCACTTCAAAAAAAACATGGAACGTTGAGAATCTAACGACATAAATTAATTGGAATTTAGACCAATTATAGTCTAGATTAGGCTTTTGAATAAAAAGTAGTTACATGTTTATGGAAGTTATATTCGAAAAGAGAAGGGGGGAAAGAAGCCTATATATGTGAGGCGCCAAATGTCCCAAGTTCTTCCCAACAGATATAAATCAGTCTTCGACTATATTTCACTAAAAAAGATCATTTAACATGAAAATAAAAGAAACATTATATTTCAAATGTCCAACACATATCAAAATGTGTGTGATAACTGTAAAAATGCATTTGAGAAGTCACAAAATAGTATTGAAAATTTAAAACATTTTATTAAATTGAGGGGACAAAAGAAAACTGCTGAGAAGGTACCCAAGTAGAATCCAAGAAGGGTTGATTCATGGCAGATGTGTCCTAGACATGAATTATATGATAGATGCATTCGTGTTTTAAAGCTATCAGCTGCTAAGAGATCTTAAAAACATTCTTATAATGCACAATTCATATGCCACCTTCAGTGATGGCTTGCCTCACCAAGCTAGTCTTAGAAATTTTATCAATTAAAGAAAAATAAAAGGTATGGAAAGAAATTCAATTTTCGTCCAGACATCTAATTATCTGAAAAATCCAAGAAGGCAATATTATCTAGAGACATAATAAGCATTTGGTGCTCTGAAACACTATGGCGAACAAGAATTTCAATGTTTTTCATTTTTTTTCTTTTGACAAAAAAATTTGAAATGAGATCATAATTCCATAATCTTAACGCTATAACCAACCAACAATAGCAACTTACCCTTAGTGTTGATGATCAAATGTAAAAGTCATCCTCTTCCTCGCTCTCTGAAAGCAAATCTCCACCAGGCAGGACTGAGCCAAAGATACCGGAAATATCATCCCCGAGATCCTCTTCCCTGTCTGCCTCGTCTACCATCTCCTCTTCCGAGAATGCAGACATCCTACCAACACCACCACCACCACCACCACCAAATCTAGCAGAGCTTTGAAATACAATCTCTTCGGCTGCAACTTCTAACTCGTCATCCACATCCCCACCCTCATAAAACCTCGCACTCAAAAACGACCCGTCCGCTTCCTCATCATCTCCCTCCTCCACATTTCTCCTCCTCCCCGCCCTCAACACCTCCTCCCCCACCTCCCCGTTCTCCACCCGCGTCCATGGGACCCACAAGTCCGCATGCCGCCCCAACGCCGTACTCCAATCTCCGACCACCACAGTCCGCAAATCCGACTCCCTTGCCTTCATTATCATCTCACTAAAATCTGAATCATCCGACACAAGCAACAGCCAATCAATCCCCCTCGCCATGGAATGCTGCATCTGCCTCTTGAGCGCCCAATCCGCGGCCTGTGGCTTGTCCTCCACCGTCTTGACGAACACCCCGGCCCTCCTGAGCTCGGCCGCCAGCCCGTATCCCGTCTTGGGAGTCAGCAGCTGGCGAGCGGCCTCCTCGTACTTGAAATTGTTAGAAATGAATCTCTCCTTGTACTTCTGCCGCTTCTTCCCCTTGAGGGACCGCATCCTGGCGACCTTCTTCTGGCGCTCGCGCTCGTGGAGCTGCTTGAAGTGCTTCTTGAGGTCGACGTTGGTCTTGCACTTGCGGCCGCAGACGCCGCAGACGTAAGGGTCAGAGGGGACGGAGATGCCCTTGCGCTCGAGGATGTCCTGGCGGCGTTTCTCGCGGCGCTGGTCGAGGACCCACTGGGGGAGGTGGGTGAAGGCGTGGCGGTTGGCGTAGGCGGAGATGGCGTCGACGCGGCCGAAGAGCTCGGCGACGCGGCGGAGGGCGAGGGCGGCGGCGTAGGGGGCCCACGGGGGGGCTTGTTGTCGAGGTCCCAGAGGACGACGACCTTCTGCTGCCGGGGGAAGTAGACGCCGGTGCTGGGGTTGAGGAGCATCTCGATCTGGGAGGTCGAGGCGGAGGCGGAGGCGGAGGCGGTGGGGTAGGGAGTAGAGAGGTTGGGTGCGGGTGCGGGTGCGGGTGCGGGTGCGGGTCGGAGAGAGATGGGGAAATTAACGAGTCTGGAGTGATGAGGAAGCAGAGGAGGAGAAGGGAGGAGGACGGAGGAGGTGTGAGGAAAGGGATTCATCATCACCATTGTCGTCATCTTCAATTGAGAAATCATGGAAATCTAATTGATTTTAAAGATGAGAGAAACCTGGAGGCTGGAGCATAGAGAAGTTTATCGGAACCGGCCTTGGTCACGTTAGCAGTGGGCCCATGTGTCAGCGACTGGGGTTAATTCTTATATTTAGGGATGAGATCTATATGAGCCCGGATAAGTGCTCAAATGAACATCGTACTGGGCTGGCCCAAAGGTTTAACGCCCTTATTTATTTGTGATGTCTAAACTAAACCTGGAACCAATCAAAAGTTCAAATCTTCTAATAAAAAATTAGTAAGTTTGATAATTTTCTATCTTTCTAATTTTTTCATATTTTTTTGTCAAGTCCTATATATTAAATTATACTATTTATAATCTAATTAGGAGTTAATTAGAAATTAAAATCTTAGGTTATCAATTTCTAATCTATCTAGGACTCAACTAATAATTAGTGGTGTTATTGCTACTACTATTATTATAATAATTGAAATTCTAATATATTCATATTTCAATGAAAACAATAACTATTGTGTGCAAATTAGAAAATATGTATTATATTTGATTATATTTTTGAGATATGTAAATTATATTTAGATAAATTACTATATGTATACTGAGAAAACTTTGATCTCTAATACCAAATAACTATCAATATGCAAGATTCCTTTAATCACCTATACTATCTTTTTTTTTGAGATATTTAATTATTGTGTTCTATTTTGGTATGCCTTCTTTATTAAAATCCTAATTAAGAAGACATTATAATTTAAAAAGTTTTCATTTAAATTTAATTTAAATTCTAAATTTTCTATTTTTCATAGAACAATTTGTATTGAAACTCAAATTTTAAGTAGAGTTTCAATTGAAAACCCTAACTAATTAAATTAAGACTCCTAATTTTTAACTTTAGAATACACACGTGCATCACACATCTCCTAGTTCTAGTTAAATGGTCTTTTGATTTAACCAAGTGAGATTCTTATATGCTAGCTACTGAAATTTCAGTTGAATACTTAATCCTAACTCTTATATTATTTTTTTTTCATGTGCATTACAAGGACCGATAATTAAATCTACAACTACTCTTAAAAGAAAATAATATAAAACACGTGCACAATTGTGCCCACCCATTTTATTCTTGGGGGGTTCGTTTCAGTCACCTATGTCAAACCGTAATTAGGAAAAAACTCACTCACCAAAATTTAGTTCGCTTTAGTCACTTCTTTTTTAAAAAAAAAGCGCGCATCCACGTGTCAATCGCAGAAACACTACTGCGGGTCGCGCGTCAACGTGTCGAGCGCAGAAGCATTTTTTAGCACGCTTTAAGGGTGTGAAAAAAACTTAAATGCCCCTCGCAGTATTAAGTCGAAAACTGGGACTATAATCGTAATCCTCACAAAAAATGTTCTATTTCTGAGTTTTTATTAGGACTGCGAATATAAGCGCAGTTCTTACAAAAATGTCATGTTTTGGGTCTTTATAGGACTGCGATCATGGTCGCAGATCTCACAAAAATGCCTTTTTTTAGTCTTTATTAGGACTACAACCATGATTTCGATCCTCAAAAAAATGCCTTATTTTTTAATCTGACTCTCTCCCTGCTATGTGATCGATTTTGATTTGATCCCCTCTCTCATCTCGAGATCAAGATCAAATAATCCATGGTGCTGAAACCGCTCGCGGTGAGATTCATCTACCATGGAAAGCATGCTTCCTTTAGGCCAAACGGTGAAGAACAGCGCCTGAATATGAGAAAAGAGCAAAAAGAGAAACAAAATTATATGAGAAGAAAAATCTGATATGTTTGATTGTTGTTTGTTGACGCGGATAAGGCTAAGGTCAAACAAATTATAAAGCTGAGTTTTTCCTAATTATGTTAAGAAATAGGTTGTTATAACCAATTTTTCCTTTGTTCTAACACCAAATTGCCCCCCCCCCCCCCCCCCCCCCCAACCGGTTCTATCACCTAAGCTTTCTATTAGAACTCTCAAGTTATGAAAACTCTCTCTCTTTAATTCTTTCTTTCTATCATACTAATATAACTCGCTCTTTCTTTCTCTCTTCTTTTTCTCTATTTTCTAATGTTCTAATATAATTAGAACTCTCAAATTATGTACTAATTCTTATTTTTATTCAGAATTGAAACTCTCAAGTGACAGAAGCTCTTCTTCCTCTTTAATTTCTTTTTTGTTGTTTGTTCTATTGTAATCATTTTTTTTTTAAATTGACTTTGTGTTCTTTAATTCTTTTGTTTACTTTCTTTGTAAAGATTTTTTCCACTTTTTTTAAGCTTATTCTTTTTTAATACATTTTTTGTTTTCTTTTTTCCTAAAATTCTTTGTTTCTTGTTTTACTAGTAAAATGCGCGTGCACCAAGTGCACGTGAGTTAGGAATTTTTTCTAATTGAGGCTTTTTTTTATCAATCAAAATTTTGCTATTAATTTCATGCTCGTGAACTGAAATTATCTGAGTGGGAGTCTATCAAATCTCATAAAATTCTAATAGAAAATATAGTTATTATCGAATAAAAGTACACTTAATAGAAAAAAGAGTAATTAAAAAGAAAAATATGATAGTGTAAACTTGCGGTTCTCTTGAAATTTTTCTTCTTATCCATAAATGCCTCTAAAACTTTATGTTTTCTTAATGTGAGCCAACAGTTGGTTAGTAGCTCCTGTAATTTGAAATAGATCATAAAGTTTCCTCGAAAAATTTGCTATAAATTCATAATAATCAAACGAAATATCTACCTCAGCTAAAATAGAAAAAGAAAAAAAACATATATAAAAAAATAAACTCACTTTTTTTTGTATCTTTTCTTTTTCTACTTTCATCTATTTTCTTTTCTAATTTTTAGCTTTTTGTTTCTCATTAGTGAGAAAAAAACGTCTTAGAGGATTTACAGAAATATACTATCTGAAAATTTAAATTCTAATAAGTTTCACAATTAGAATCATGAGTAGAGTAGAACATTGCAGAAAGAAATTTTCTTTTTTGAATTTGTGATTGCATGATAGCATATTTTAATTAGGACTCTTCTTTTCTCAATCATGAGAGGTTTGATTTGAAAACCCTTTTCAATTGAGACTCTTTTTGCCAATCAACGATGAGGATTTACCATGACAATGGCTCAATATACCAATTCAATTATGAATTGAAGCTCTTTTTTAATTTAGGTTCTCTTTTTCTCAATTAAAGGTGAGGATTTATTATAATAATCTAACAATCTAAAATCGCTCCTGGCAGAAACACTATTGGTGTTTTTTATAAGTATATATATATATATATATATATATATATATATATATATATATATATATATATATATATATATATATATATATAGATAAATTATTTTTTATTTCATGATTATTTTCTTGTTCTATCACCTAATATTTCTATTAAAACCCTCAAATTATGAAAACTCTCTTTTTTTAATTTTTTTTCTTTCTACCATGCTATTATAATTGGAATTCTCAAATTATGGAAACTCTCTCTATATGTATATTTTCTAATGTCCTAATATAATTGGAACTCTAAAATTATGAAAACTATCTCTATTTCTTCTTTTTTGGAATTGAAACTCTCAAATTATAGAACTCAAACTCTCAAATTATGAAAATTCTCTCTAATTCTTTTTTCTGTTCTATTATAATCATATTTTTTTAATTAACTTTTTGGGGGATTTTGCTACAACCCCTATATATGAAACCGTAATTAAATTCAGCTTCATTATTAAATTCTCTACAGCCACCTTTTTTTAAACCAACTAGGTACGGCCATGTGCTAAGCGCAGAAGCGCTTCGCAGAAGCGAAAGACGCAAATGTCCTACAGTAATTACCTCAAAAAAACAGACCGTTTCGAAAATGCGGACTATTAGTGTATAGAGGACTGCAACCATGATTGCAATCCTCACAAAAATATCTTATTTCTGAGTCTTTATTAGGATAGCGACCATGATCGCAATCCTCACAAAAATGCCATAATTCTGAGTCTTTATAGGACTGCAATCTTCACAAAAATGTCGTGTTTCTGAGTCTTTATAGGACTGCGACCATGATCGTAATCCTCTTTATTAGAATTGTGATCATGATTATTGTCCTCACAAAAATGTCTTATTTTTGAATCTTTATGATCGCAATCCTTATAAAAATACAATTTCTCAGCCTATATTGGGATTGTGACAATGTTCGTTGTGCTCATAAAATGTCCTAATTTTCAATTAATAAAAGGAGTGCGATCATAGTCGCAGTCTTCTAATAAAGTCGCAGTCCTTAAACAGGACTGTGATCATGAGTCGCAATCCTCATATTAGCTTCGCCATCATCAGTATACTCCTCTTCACTGACATCGAATGATGCTCAATGCTTTTAGATTTAAAAATCACATCGATCACAAATTGTAACGCCTCAATCTCGTGGATACGAAAACGCTACGATGACGTACATACGCAGGGCAAAAGTACCCTCACGTATGTATGTAAGCCTCAGTACAAAAAATAAACAAAATATACACAATAATTTCAGCATTAAATAATTACAAGAATACTTGTAAAAGGGGTTAGCGATCATAATAGATATGGGTAATGGGGATAAATAAGAAAATAAAAAAATAGAATAATAAAGATACCTATGAATAGTATAGATGACGAGTCCCCTATGTGTATCCCGTGAAATATCCGGTACTACGATGTCTCAGATCTCCAACCTGAGCACGCAAACCCAGGGTCGTCAGAAAATGACCTAGTGAGTGGTAAAATAAAGGAAACAATAATATATACTATAGTAATACGATCATGATAGTAATATATAATACATGTTTAAATACCAGTGATATAATGTAATGATAATAACAATCATGTGAAATATACAAGTGTCTTATTTTAACTCATCAACGTTAAATACTTAACATGCTATAACAGTGTCTTTATCACAATAGTATCTAATTTTATATCATTAATATCAGTTTTTATGTCTGAGCTATGCTACCAAAAATAATAGGTAAATCACTTTGGGGGATTATGTTACTGCAATCAATAGAGTTATACCATTTATATATTAATATGATACAGTAGTAAGTGTTCCTAATTATATCAATGTGTATAAGTAACATGTAGCAAGTTTAAATTACTTTATATTTCTTGTTTAATCTAATAATAACAGTAGCATAATGGTGTCATGATGAATATGAATATGTAGATATGAAGTAGGCAGAATAATCTTACTACAGTATCGTGATTATACAGTAACAATGTCTACAAGGTATACATAAAATAGAATATATGGAATGCAGAGTATACATGTACACGAATAGTGTATCACCACATGAAGTGTAACGAGTATCAAGAAATAGTAACAAGGTATACAGATAAAATAATAGTGGATAAAATATCAAGAATAGTAATATATATCAGGCAAGTCCTGTTATTTATAAATTAATGACAATCAGTATCATCTGGCATTTTAATCAATCTCTTTCAGTGTCCCATACCACTGACAATTCATACCGAAGCCCGCATTCCGGCCGAACCCATCCGAACATGGTATACAAGTACCATGATCCGAACGAGAGAGTGACAAAATAACAAGTGTTCCTGTCATCATCATTGTTTATACTATTTTATTTTGTTAATTGGAAACCCAATGGTCAAGGAGCTCTAGTTAGGTGGGCGTATCCCGTGCATACCCGGGATAACGGCTCTAAACAAGCCCCTGATTGCTGAAGGCTGGGCCGGCCCGCTAAAGCGAAACAAGTAACATGAAACAGAAAACGAAAAGGTAGCTAACACTACCATGTCCCCTGCAGTGGGATTAATACAGATCCATGACATCCACCCGACAAGACCTAGTCAATCGTCAAGTCTCCCCCATCCCCATGTTATATATATTATAATTATTATATTTAAGCTACACAATGTATTAAGAACAAGTATAATGCATGGTACATGTAACACGATAATAGGATATGAGTTCAGTTAATAGTATAAAATAAGATAACGAAAAACGGGAAATGGGAAATAAGAGATGTGGGATTTTAGAGGTGGCCCGTGGTTTAGATCCATGTGGCACTTAGTTCCACACATCACATATCAACAGTTCACATGTCCAGTAACATGAATATCATAGCAATATCAGGATTACAGGAAACTAACATGTAATAGTCATGTAACAGGAGAGTATGCATGTAACAATAAGCCAAGTAATAGGAATAACGATCTATGCAACAAGAATGCAGGAACAATCAAAGCTTGTATACCTTTGAATCTGTGTAACAATGGTGTAAGAACATAAAATAATTGTGTAAAGGATATCCATGTAGCGATGATACAAAAATATGAAATGATGATATTCAGTGGAATATCGTATCCGTGTATCAGTGGTACATGAATATAAAATAATAGTATCCTGTGTAACAGGATCTGTAAAATAGTGATACATATACATGAAATGATAATGTCCGGTGTGATAGTATATCCGTGCCACGGTGCTACAAGTACATGAATGATAATATTCAGTGTAACAAGTGTTTACATGAAATAATAGTGTTAAGCATACAAGGGTGTCCGTGCAACGATGATATAAGTACATGTAAATACGGTGTCTACAATCATGACAACACATACTTGTACAGTGTCTAATGTATCGGTGGTTTGGTAACAGTGACGGTGTCAGGGTGATGTTTGATACATGCAAGGTGATATATGTAACATGAAGTGTCTAAATATTTGTTGGCCCAAAGGCCCATCACTCTAGTTTTGATGATGATTAACTCATTGAGTTATGTTTACTAATGATCTTGTGTTTAATTAGTGACAATTCATTATCAAGATCTTAGTAGGTGCATAGCTCAACAAAGGATAATATGTCAAGATTTGGAGCTAGCACGGTGTGATCCAAGGAGCTTTTGGATCAAGCTTGGACCAAGTCAAGAAGATGAGAAGCCTTCAAGTGAAGACTTCAAGAAGTTGAAGACTTGTGTCTAGGTATAAGATTTTGTTTTTGTTTTAGTTAAAAATGTAAAGGATAGATAGTTGGTGGATTGCTCAAGTATATCTTACACACACACTCTTGATAGAATTGCTTTCATAAAAGATTTTTATGTTTAGAAAAGAATTTTTTATTTAGTAAAAGATTTTCTTTGTGACAAAATATATATACCTTGGTTTTTGATATTTCTATCATGCATATCTTTCAACCAAAACCAAGTTCAGAGCTTTATGATAAAAAACATAGATATTTCATTATGATTGTGTAGTGGATCATATCCATACACACTATGCTTTAATAAGTTCAAAATATCTTGTTTTTGTATTTTGTGAAGTTATGGAAAAACAAGTTTTAGAAAAACATGTTTTTAGAAAAACAGTTTTATTTTGATTGAAACTATTTTTTAAATTTACTGAGAATTTATGGGATTTTTATTAAGTTAAAAGACCTATTTCCAAATCCCTTAACTGTGCAGTCTGAGGACTGACTGACAGGCCAAGTCGGTCGACCGGACGGTCGACCGCAGCAAGGTCGGGTCGACCGTCCGGTCGACCGGACGTGCACAGACTTGTGCATGTCTGTCAGCACAGTGGTCCGGTCGACCGGACGGTCGACCGCTGCAGAGAGTTCTGCTCTCTGGATTTCTGGGTCGACCGGGCGGTCGACCGGAAGCTCCAACGGTCGGATTTTTGACCGTTGGCGGTCGACCGACAGCTCTGACAGATCCCAACGGCTATATTTTTTCTGGCCTATAAATTGGGGATTCTTGTCATTGTTTGAAGCCAAGATTTTGGAGACTTCTTGAGCCTGTTTTTCTGATACTTTTAGAAGAGTTTTCTCCACAAAATAGTGAGCAAATATTTCCTATCTAAAGGGAAGATTTTATTAAGAGTGTAAAAGTGATCTTTTGAGTTTTTCACCATTGTTCTTTCCTTGCCTTTCTCACACTACACTTGAGCATCCATAGTTATATCTATCCTATAGGAGAGTTGTAGTGAGAGCTTTTGTAAGGTGATCAAAGTGTTGTGATCACCAAAGATCTTTCTTTGTTCTTTGAGGAGACGGGCAAGTGTGCTCGTTGGTGGTTTGAGTTCGTGTGTGAACTCGTTGGTTCGAGGTGCGGCCTCGGCAAGCTTGTGGGAGCTTGCGTGTGTACGGGACTTGGGAGTCCGAGGGATTGTAGGTGTTGCGGCACCGAGAAGAGATCCATTGGGATCTTGCATAGTGGAAACCCTTCGTGTGTCGAAGGCGGGGATGTAGAGCAAGTGTGCTCGAACCTCGAAACAAACCCTTTGTGTTTGCGATTGCTCACTCTATCTCTCTCTCTCTCTCTCTCTCTCTCTCTCCTAGTCTCATTTTATATCTTGCATTCAATTATTGTCTATCTCTATATGCTTGATATATTCCCTTGTGCTCAAAATTGCTATACTTGCTTGGGATTGTTGTTAACACTAGTATTCAACCAAGAGAGCCAACGCGGCACCTCAACCCATTCAAGGGGAATCTAGAGGAGCTTGTCCAGAGCCTCGCAAGGGGAATTCGGCAACACTCTTGTGTTATACATAAGTGTTTAATTAAAAGAAGTTTTATTTGGTCATCTTAGTTTTAATTCCGCATTATTTGTTCATAAGTGACCATTAGATTAGCCATCACCTATTCACCCCCCTCTAGGTGTTATTTCAATTGGTATCAGAGCTTGGTACTCTGATTTGGGTCTAACAACCTAGAGTAAAAGATCCTCATTTTTAGGCTAATCACAAGATTTGTACACACACCATGGACTTCATGTCACCACCCACCTTTGACATCCTTAACATCAACATTTGGAAGGTTAAGATGTCATTGTACCTCAAGGCCTTAGGCATTCATGTATATCTTGCTACTACTAATGATTCATATTTTAATAATAGCAAGTACTTTGAGGCTAATGCAAAAGCCCTTCATGCTATCAAGTCAACCCTAAATGATGATTATTTATCTAGGGTTTCTAATATTGAATCGGCTTTTGTAGTATGGAACATCATCACCTCCCTCGGCGAAAAAGATCTATACTATGCGGGGAGTGACTCGGATGTTGGAAGCGACACCTCCAACAAGTGCTACATGGTCCAAGGGGATAACCCCCTTGAGGTAAATTCCGAATCCGATGATGATGACATGTCATATGATGAGCTTACTACCTTTTGTCATCTATTGCTTGAAAAATATGACATGATTAAGAAAGAAAATAAAAATTTGAAAAAGAATATTGCTTGCATGCATGTAGAACAAGACTCTTTTAAATCTAACATTGCATGTTTAGAAAAAGATAACAAAAATTTGAAAAAGAATTTTGATGCCATGCTTAATGAAAGAGATTCATTAGAAATTAAAATGGCATGCTT
Organism: Agave tequilana; assembly: GCA_038442645.1. Taxonomy (NCBI): domain Eukaryota; kingdom Viridiplantae; phylum Streptophyta; class Magnoliopsida; order Asparagales; family Asparagaceae; genus Agave; species Agave tequilana. Next base: position 18,403 of record JAVJIF010014364.1, on the reverse strand, counting down.
AGAAAAAGAAAATAAAGATTTGAAAATGAGAATGTTTCCTTGCTTGCAAAATTGAATGATTTATGTGAAGGGAACACTATTTTGAAAAATAAGGTTGATATGGTGGAAAAACAAAAGGAAGTTATTTTGCAAGAAAATAATTCTTTAAAAAGAAAATTTGTTGAAAAAGAAAAGGATAATGTTTTTCAAAAGAAAAAGAAAATTGACTCTTCATCTCATCATGCTTTTCATGCCACCACTAATGAGATTAAGAATTTGAAAAATAAAATGAATAATTTGAGTTCAACTTTGAACTCTTGTGCATTCAATCATTCTAAGTTGGAATCTTTGTTTCAAAAGAAACAGGTTCCCCATGCTCATGCACATACACATCATGCTCATGCTTATGTTGCACATCACGATCACAATCACACTCATAAGCATCATGATAGGGTGTACACTTGTACACATTGTGGTCGCAAAGGCCATTTAGCAAAATATTGTTTTGATAAGAAGCATAATTTATATTTTGCTATGTCTAAAGGATTTTGGGTTCCTTACAATAAAGCTAACCCCAAAGGACCCAAGAAAATATGGGTACCAAAACCCCCACATTTTGCTTTTGATGTAGGTGAGGGCTCTCACAAAACGTGAGAGGTTTGGTGCCTTGGTAGTGGATGCAATGGACTTGATGGGCATACATTTGGATGCATCACTATCAAGGAGCTTTGGTGGGACAACCACCATATTTGGAGCTTTAGAGTTGGTAACAATTTCTAAACTCCTATTTTTATGTACATGCTTTTAATTTCATATATCTTATAGCATGTTCATATTGTTATGTGCTTCATGTGGTATTTACATGCTTAGATGTAGAATGTATCAAACTTGATTTTATACATGTACACTTAGTGAGTATCAAATTGATTCATTTACATTTGAACTTCATGCTCATTTGTATCCACTATATGCATATGTATAGACTAGTTTTGATGATTCTCTTTTATCCATGTTTTGCCTTATTTTTATGCTTTACTTCATGTATATATATTCTTAATTCAAATCTAATAAATATACATGTATACCCGTGAGTCTCTTGCCTTCATGCAAATACCTTTGATAGACTCTTTTAGATTTGGGATATGTATGTGTATTGTTAGGATTGGATTAATCATACATATACCATGAAGATTAGTGAGTTTATGAAAAATATTTTGAAAATGTGACTTATAATCTTTTTGAGCTTCATTGACTATTTCATAAAAATGCTATTTACATGATAGTTTAACACTCACACTTTTGTTAAAAAAAAAAATATTTTGAGCCATATAGACCATGAGTGCTTAAATTTTTGTGTATCTAGTTATGTTTATGAAAAACATAAGACTTGTTATTTTTGAAGGATCTTTAACTAGTTTTTCAAAAACAATTTATACTAGTTATTTATTCTTCAAATAGTTTTTGAGATTTACACATGATTCTATTTTTTTTCTTTCCTCAAAATGTATTTGATGCTTCATGTATTGAATATTAGTTTATATGTTCGTTTTATCAACACTAGGATTTATACTTGTACATATCATGGGCCACAAATAAATCTATTTATATTTGTGCTTGAATGCTTATTTGAACCCATGAAATGTGCTTGTATTGCTTAGTTTTGATGATACATACATTTTTAAACTTATATTCCCATTCTTTTATTTGTATTATGATCATGTGTTTTTCATTTCATATATATGTGTATTTTGCCAAACTTTAAGATATACATGTATACTTCTTGAGTCATTTGCCTTTAATGCAAATCTATTTATATGGACTCAATTGTGTTTAAGAGATATGTATGTATACTTATTGTGTTGTCAAAACATACATATATCTTGAAATATAATTTTTTAAAAAATGTGTGATGATTTTCATGTCTTCATGATTTAAAGGTATATTGAGATAAATTGACATTTTTTGCTTAATTCCTTGCTTGAAGGATTTCGTACTAGTTTTAAAAACATTTTCATATTAACTAGTGCATATTCTTCATATGGTAGAGTATATAATAAGCTTACTCTTAAATTGGTATCATTAGATATTTTCAATTGGTATCAATATGATTTTATATACTCATATTTGATTGTATGTATGAATGCTTTCAAATTTAAACTATATCAATCTCTATTGGTATTATCTTTTCATACATATATGATCTATTTGTGTTTGACTTACAATTGACTCACACTTAAAAACACAATGTATATGCTAAGCTTAATTCAACTTTCAAATTGGTAATTCTCAAGCTTATGCAATATGTTTTCAAAATTGATATCAAAATAAAAAAAATATGTTGATTTGATATCTCAAAATGTGTTTTATTAAGAAAGTTCAAATTTTTGTCTTGATAAAGAAAGATTCAAAATTTTTGATTTGTAATTCCTATATGCAAGGAGAGCTTAACATCTCTCTTACATATGGATTCATGTTGAGTATATTATAAATTGAGGAGCTTGACAACTCTTCTTTATATGATATACGTGTGTAGGGGGAGCTTCACATCTCCTCTTATGCATTACATAATATGTGTTATGTGAGTTAGGGCTTGTCATCCCTTCTTCATGTAATGCATATGTGTAGGGAAGCTAACTTAGCGTCTTCCTCTTCATGAATGTATATCGCATATAATTTTTTATTGATTGATTTGTATTACCCTTCCTTGATCTCTTTGTTTTTGACAAAAAGGGGGAGTAAAATTTATTTGATTTGCTTTTACTTTGAACCCTTTGTTGATGAGTGACAAAAAGGGGGAGAAGTATTTGAGTTTATATGCATATTTTCATGTGCTTAAGGAGGAGAGGTATTTGTCTTCCTTGTTAATAATGCATATATTTTTGTATTGCAAATAGGAGAAAAAGATTTTGATTTATGCTTGTTGCAATTTTTATCTCCATGCTTGCATACATACTCATGTGCCTCATTGAATATCTATTATTTATGTCTATGCATGAGTTAGGGGGAGCTTCTTTGAAGCTTTACTTTAATCCATGCATATATAACTTCATGAGTTTTGTCATCATCAAAAAAGGGGAGATTGTTGGCCCAAAGGCCCATCACTCTAGTTTTGATGATGATTAACTCATGTAGTTATGTTTACTAATGATCTTGTGTTTAATTAGTGACAGATTCATTATCAAGATCTTAGTAGGTGCATAGCTCAACAAAGGATAATATGTCAAGATTTGGAGCTAGCACGGTGTGATCCAAGGAGCTTTTGGATCAAGCTTGGACCAAGTCAAGAAGATGAGAAGCCTTCAAGTGAAGACTTCAAGAAGTTGAAGACTTGTGTCTAGGTATAAGATTTTGTTTTTGTTTTAGTTAAAAATGTAAAGGATAGATAGTTGGTGGATTGCTCAAGTATATCTTACACACACACTCTTGATAGAATTGCTTTCATAAAAGATTTTTATGTTTAGAAAAGAATTTTTTATTTAGTAAAAGATTTTCTTTGTGACAAAATATATATACCTTGGTTTTTGATATTTCTATCATGCATATCTTTCAACCAAAACCAAGTTCAGAGCTTTATGATAAAAAACATAGATATTTCATTATGATTGTATAGTGGATCATATCCATACACACTATGCTTTAATAAGTTCAAAATATCTTGTTTTTGTATTTTGTGAAGTTATGGAAAAACAAGTTTTAGAAAAACATGTTTTTAGAAAAACAGTTTTTATTTTGATTGAAACTATTTTTTAAATTTACTGAGAATTTATGGGATTTTTATTAAGTTAAAAGACCTATTTCCAAATCCCTTAACTGTGCAGTCTGAGGACTGACTGACAGGCCAAGTCGGTCGACCGGACGGTCGACCGCAGCAAGGTCGGGTCGACCGTCCGGTCGACCGGACGTGCACAGACTTGTGCATGTCTGTCAGCACAGTGGTCCGGTCGACCGGACGGTCGACCGCTGCAGAGAGTTCTGCTCTCTGGATTTCTGGGTCGACCGGGCGGTCGATCGGAAGCTCCAACGGTCGGATTTTTGACCATTGGCGGTCGACCGGCCGGTCGACCGACAGCTCTGACAGATCCCAACGGCTATATTTTTTCTGGCCTATAAATTGGGGATTCTTGTCATTGTTTGAAGCCAAGATTTTGGAGACTTCTTGAGCCTGTTTTTCTGATACTTTTGGAAGAGTTTTCTCCACAAAATAGTGAGCAAATATTTCCTATCTAAAGGGAAGATTTTATTAAGAGTGTAAAAGTGATCTTTTGAGTTTTTCACCATTGTTCTTTCCTTGCCTTTCTCACACTACACTTGAGCATCCATAGTTATATCTATCATATAGGAGAGTTGTAGTGAGAGCTTTTGTAAGGTGATCAAAGTGTTGTGATCACCAAAGATCTTTCTTTGTTCTTTGAGGAGACGGGCAAGTGTGCTCGTTGGTGGTTTGAGTTCGTGTGTGAACTCGTTGGTTCGAGGTGCGGCCTCGGCAAGCTTGTGGGAGCTTGCGTGTGTACGGGACTTGGGAGTCCGAGGGATTGTAGGTGTTGCGGCACCGAGGAGAGATCTATTGGGATCTTGCATAGTGGAAACCCTTCGTGTGTCGAAGGCGGGGATGTAGAGCAAGTGTGCTCGAACCTCGAAACAAACCCTTTGTGTTTGCGATTGCTCACTCTATCTCTCTCTCTCTCTCTCCTAGTCTCATTTTATATCTTGCATTCAATTATTGTCTATCTCTATATGCTTGATATATTCACTTGTGCTCATAATTTGTAACGCCCCGATCCCACGGGTACGGGGACGTCACTGCGACGTACATACGCAAGTCAGAAGTACCCTCACGTATATACGCTAAGCATCAGTACAAGCAAGAATCAGAGTACGACAAACGTAGCGTCCATTCATATGCCAACATAAGAAGTACAAAGTACAAGGTTATCATAGGATGTGACATACTATTACATATCACATGCATCATATATCACAGCCAAGCACAAAAGTACGATTTACAATATGATTACATGATGCTCACGAGCTGAAGGAAGGTCCCGCGAGCTAAAAAGGAAAGTCTGGCACAACAGAAACCGAGACTAGTCAGCCTGCTCGGAAAGGAAAGCTTGATCTTCCACAGAAGGCTCCACCTCAATCCAAGGTCCGGAACCTGAACATACAAATTCAAGGGAGTCAGGACCTCCCAAATAAGTGATCAGGTTACAGCCGAGCGGCATAAGAAATAAGAGTATGAGAGTTGGTACAATATCATGAATAATCAGCCAGCGAGTAAAGGAAGTACGACATGTTATAAACTAAAGGCATTGTATAAGCTTAAGTTACGGCCTCATGAGACTAGTACCTCGAGGGAATAATCCAAACAAGGAAACCCTCATCTATATACCTTCATCTCATGTCACCGTAATCCAGGCGCATCCAACACCCACAGTTAACGTCTTTTATTATTATTGTTACTCGTCTTACCCTGATATCTAGCTATGTGAACTAGCGTCCCAGCACACATAGATCCATATCCAAGTAAAGCAAGATTGTTATTGGAAACCAGCGGGGGTATCAACGAACTATGTTTACAGTGGGTCCCGTACATACCTGGGACCACGGCCCAGGATGTTCCGTTGCTTGGTAACGGAACCAGCCGCAAGGCTAACAGGAGGGACTTATGTATGCCCTTATCATGATGGTACCAGGAAGGAGGGAGCCAGCACTCCCCTCGGTCGCCTGGAGGCCCACAGGTCAGACCGAAAATTTAGTTGCACAACATACCTAATACCACTGTAAACACGAACATATATTGATAGCCGCGTATTTCCCCCGACCCGATGCAAGTTGTCTTATTTTATGAATTCTTTAGATAATTATCAGGTTTCGGGAATGAACAGGAGCAAGTCAGGAATATTGTAAAAACAGGAGTATCAGGAGTACAATTTGTACTATCACGTAAAATCAAGTTGGTAAATCATGAAGTCCGGTTATCATTCCCGTTATCGTGATAATTTATAAAAGTCGAGTGTGTCATGCCTGGTGTCAAGAGATAGCATGACAAAGGGTGATATTTGTCAAGTAACATGCCATGAAATAACAATATATAATACATGTCTCGAGTATAAGGTTCATTCCAAGAAAGTGATTAACCACAGCAAATAGCCAAAGTTAGTCGACTAGGGAGAGACAAGTAGTCGACTTATAGAGGAGTTAGTCGACTATAGGGGAATGCCAAGTTGACTAATAGGGTCGCGTTTCAAAGAGTCGCGTCTTCAGGAGAAAAGTTAGTCGACTAGAAAAAGGGTTAGTCGACTAATGAGGCTGCGTTTCACAAGACTGCGTCTCACAAGGTCGCGTCTCACAAGACTGCGTCTCACAAGGCCGCGTCTCACAAGACCGCGTCTCGCAAGACCGCGTCTTCAGGAAAGAGTTAGTCGACTAGGGAGAAATGAGTAGTCGACTAATGAAGTCGCGTTTCAGAAGTAAGGTTGCGTTTCAATGAGTAGTCGACTTGGGATAAGGGGGTAGTCGACTAATAAAGGGTTCAAGTTGACTAATGACTGGGTCAAGTCGACTAACAGAGTGCAAAACAGAGAGCAGAAACTGACTTTTGAGGGTTGCGTTATTTGATAAAATTACAAGTATGAAAATAGTATCCAAGTCTTGGCGAGTAGAGTTACTCGCCTAAAATGCGCCCGACGCAGGGAAGCTCGGCCCCAATCCAAAAGGAGGGTACCGGCCCTAGAGTCTTGCCAACAGAGAAGAACACGGCCCCAATCCAAAAGGAGTGGCCGGTCCTCACAAGTTGATGGAGAGAGTTTGAGGGTGCAAGTCTAGTGCAATAGCCAAAATGAGTTTTTGCAAACGATGCCACGGGGGACGAATCTATAGTCCGTCGGAAAGAGGTTGTCGAGGAGGTGAAGATGGTATGCTTGGTGGTGGCTACGGTGGTGCAGGTGGTGGTGGAGAAGATGGGTTCCTTGAGGTTTTCTTGGTGAAAGAGGTTGAAGAAGATGGTGTTGTTGGTGGAAATGGAGGAGGAGATGGAGGGGAAGAAGGTGGAGGAGTTGGTGGAGTTTGGTGTTGGAATAAAAATGGAGAAGGGGGGTTTGTGATGGCCGGCCAAGTGCTTGGGCTGCTGTCTTCTGTGGCTTGTGCTGGCTGCAAATGAAGGAGGAGAAGAGATAATGTAAGAGAGAGAAGATGGGAGTGATATATATATATATGGGGGGAATAGTTATATAATAATATATATTGTTGCCACTCCATTCAAAACGCAAGAATACAAGCATGAAGACTTGCGTCTCCATGAAGAAAAGCCCGCGCATGGGCTGCCAAAGCTGGACGCGAAAATTCTGCTGCGTTCAAAAAGGAGAAAATACAAATTCGCGTTTAAAGAAGAGACAAAAAGGTATGGTGATTGGACTTGAGTTGATTTAGCCCATAAGCATTAATTGCAGCAAGGGAAGGTCTCCGCATTAATTGCTGAGTTCAGTTGGCGAAACTCGCGTTTGAGGAAGGAGAGAGAATAATGGAAAAAGAGAAATGTGGAATAATTGGATAAACTCTCGGTATCTGGGAAAATACCGAAAACTCCGGGAAAGTCCAAAAATTGAAGTATCTCAAAAAGTCTCCCAAAAATTCTCAAAAATAATAAATATTATATAAAGATTTTTGGTGAAATTAGTTTTCAGAAATTAATTCCATTTTAAAATAAAAATCCTGGAATCTACTGTGAACGGTGTCTACACCGGGTAGGCTGGATTTTTGATAAAATCTGAAAAATCCCAGAAAATGCCTGAAGGAAGAAAATATAATTTTAAGGAGGAATGTGAAAGCGGAATCCAAAAATTTGATTTCAATTGTGAATTAAAATTCCTGGAATCAACCAGTGATACTGGCCGACACCGGTTTTGAAGATTTACAATTTAATTCCGAAAAATTCCAGAAAATCATGAAAAATCTAGAATATTAAAAAATAATATTTGAAACTAAAATTAGTCAAATCTGAATACCAAACAGATCAAATCATGCAGTACTGCTATATGAGTAAGTATTTAAATAGCAAAAAATAAAATAAAATAAAATAATAATAATAATAATAAAATGCACCAAAAATCAGGATACGTAACTGTGCACGTATACCGAGGATGGGGTGTTACAATCTATCCACCTTACAAAAAATTTCGTCCTCGAAATTTCAGGAAGGGGAAGATGACGGTAGAGAGAATAGGAAGAAAGGGTTTTACCAACTAAGTTGAAAATAGTTGAGGGTAACGCTCACGAATAACGTCCTCCCGTTCCCATGTGGCTTCTCCTGGCACATGCCTATTCCAAGAAACCAATACTAATGGTATTGCCTTATTCTTCAATGTTTTGATACTTTTGTCCAGGATGGCCATCGGTTGCTCTTTATAAGACAGATCTGACTGTAGTTCCAGTTCGGAGTGATCTAGAATGTGACTCTCATCCTTGACATACCTCCTCAACTGTGATACATGGAATACATTGTGTACTCCTTCTAAAGATGGAGGTAATGCCAATCGGTAAGACACATCTCCCACACGATCCAAAATTTCGAATGGGCCGATGTATCTCGGACTAAGTTTTCCACGAGTACCGAACCGGATTACCCCTTTGGTGGGTGATATCTTTAAAAATACATGCTCACCGGTTCTGAATTCCAATGGCCTTCTGTTTGTGTCTGCCCAACTCTTTTGTCGGCTCTGTGCTGCCCGGAGATGATCTCTGATAATTCGGACTTTGTCTGTTGTCTGAACTAGAATGTCTGGTCCCATAAGTCTTCTTTCGCCGACTTCGTCCCAACATATCGGTGACCTGCATTTCCTGCCATACAATGCCTCAAATGGGGCCATTTTGATACTAGCCTGATAGCTGTTATTATAAGAGAATTCTACCAAATGAAGATAGTCTTCCCATGACCCTCTAAATTCTATCATGCAGGCTCGTAACATGTCTTCAAGGATCTGGATAGTCCGTTCAGATTGTCCGTCTGTCTGGGGGTGATATGAAGTACTGAATTTCAGACGAGTTCTTAAATTTTCTTGGAGACTTCCCAGAAATGTGATCGGAATCTCGTGTCTCTATCTGACACGATACTAACTGGAACTCCATGTAGACGAACAATTTCTTTCATATATTTTTCTGCAAGAACTTCTGTTGACTGACCTACTCTGAAAGGTAGGAAGTGAGCTGCTTTTGTGAGGCGGTCAATGATTACCCATACTGCATTATTACCCTTAGGACTGCGAGGTAGTGCTGTGACAAAATCCATGGTGATATGTTCCCACTTCCACTCGGGTATTGGCAAGGGCTGAAGAAGTCCAGCTGTTCTCTGATGTTCTATCTTTACCTGCTGGCAAACTAAGCACTTGGCCACATGCTGGGCTATCTCCCTTTTCATGGCATTCCACCAGAACTTCTGTTTCAAGTCTTGATACATTTTATTTCCTCCCGGGTGTATGGAATAGGCCGAACTATGTGCCTCTGCCAAAATTTTCTGTCGGACTTCTCCTTGGGGGACACAAATTCTGTTACCAAAATATAATGCGTTGTCTGAATGAATACGGAGGTCAGTTCTCAATCCAGCTTCTATTTGAGCTCTGAATTTCTGCAATCTGGGGTCTTCTTTTTGAGCTTCTTTAATCTCATCCATCAGGGATGATTGAATCTGAAAGGTCATCAACTGTCCCGTTTTATCAATTCCTTGTACTATCATTAAGTCCAATTTTATGATATCCTGAATCAACTCCTTCTGTTGCGTAAGTTGTACTAGCATTTTATTCTCTGGCTTCCTACTCAATGCATCTGGTACTGTATTGACTCTGCCTGGATGATACTGTAAATCTATATCATAATCTGCCATTAATTCAAGCCACCGTCTCTGTCTCACGTTTAATTCTTTCTGCGTGAAAATATACTTTAGACTCTTGTGATCAGTGTAGATTAGCACCTTGTCTCCCAGAAGATAATGTCTCCAGATCTTCAATGCGAATATTACAGCTGCCAGCTCTAAGTCATGAGTTGGGTAATTTCTCTCATGTGGTTTCAGTTGCCTGGATGCATACGCTATGACTGATCATGCTGCATTAATACACACCCCAGGCCTTTTCCGGATGCATCACTGTATATAACCATCCCTCCTCTTCCTGAGGGAGTCCTCAGACTGGAGCTGTAATGAGTCTTTCCTTTAATTGTTCAAATGCTGCGGTACATTCCTCCGTCCATATATATTTTTCTCCTTTCCGGGTGAGCTTCGTTAACGGGGCTGCAATCTTAGAAAAATCCTGGACAAAGCGCCTATAATATCCGGCTAATCCAATAAAACTCTTAATTTCTGTTACTGTCCTTGGAATTGGCCAGTCCTTTACTGCCTGAATTTTACTAGGGTCTACTGAAATTCCTTCTTCTGAAATTATGTGTCCAAGGAAGGCCACACTATTTAACCAGAAATCACATTTGCTTTGCTTAGCATGAAGTTGTTCCTGTTGGAGAGTCTGTAACACTATTCTCAAGTGGTCTGCATGCTCTTTGTCGTTCTTCGAATAGATCAAGATGTCATCTATAAAAATAACCACAAACTGATCCAAATATGATGAGAACACTCTGTTCATCAAATCCATGAAAACTGCAGGGGCATTGGTGACTCCGAAGGGCATAACTAGAAACTCATAATGGCCATAACGAGTTCTGAACGCTGTCTTTGGAACGTCTTCTTTCTTTACCTTTAGCTGATGATAACCTGATTGCAAATCAACTTTGAAAATACTCGAGCTCCATGAAGCTGATCAAACAGATCATCAATTCTTGGTAAGGGGTACTTGTTCTGATGGTAACCTTGTTTAACTCTCTGTAGTCTATACACAACCGCTTACCACCGTCCTTTTTGTTTGCTAAGAGCACTGGAGCTCCCCATGGTGAAGCACTTGGTCTAATCAATCCCTTGTCAGAATATTCTTGTAGCTGCTTCTTTAGAATTTCTAACTCAGTGGGTGCCATTCTGTATAGAGCTTTGGATATCGGAACTGTGCCTGGAAGGGTATCAATGGAGAACTCAATCGTTCTATCAGGTGGAAGCCCTGAGATTTCCTTAAATACTTCTGGAAACTCATTCCAAATTGGTACTCTCTTCTTCTGGATCTCACCAGCAGTCATCTGTGCTTTTTCCTTGGTAGGTTTGTGTTCTCCTTCAAATTGGAATTCAGGCTGAAGTGGTATTCTGAAAATAACTTTCTTGTTTCGACAATCAATGACTGCATGGTATTTACTGAGCCAAGTCATGCCTAAGATTACGTCGTACCCTTTAGTATCTAGTACGAGCATATCCACTATTAATGTCCTGTCACACAGTTCCACCGGACAATTTACACAAACTCTATTAGAGATGACTACTCCGTTACCGGTACTTATCTCCCACTGGTGATCTAAATATTCAACAGGTATAGAGTTCAAAGCAATGAAACTATCTGATATGTAGCAATGAGAAGCGCCAGAATCAAAGAGGGCTAAGACAGGTTTAGAGTGCACCATAATCTTACTGTTACCACTTCTCCAGAAGTTTGGGCCTCTTCCGCTGTCAAGTTGTAGGCTCGTCCTCTTCCACGACCCGCTGCAGTTCTGACTCCTCTCTGGACTGGGCGAATAACTTGTAGTGGGGGAGGGGGAAGGGCCCTCCTAACCATTGGTCCCTGCTTCCTCTGTCCATCTGGCCCTGGAAGTGCTGGCAATGCTTGGTTGACCATTCCCATTCTTTTGTGGGGACAGACTTCTATTGAATGATCACGGGAACCACATACCAGGCATAACCCATTTGCCCTACGGCAATTTTGTCGAGAGTGACCTGGTTTCTGGCAATAGCTACAAAAGAAAATGGTTGGGTTACTGGAAAGGGGGCTGGTTGAAATGGTCGTCTCATGGTTGGGATCCTTGCTGCTCTGAATGGACCTCCTCTCCCTGTTTGTGGAAATGGCCTCTTCATGGTCTGATTCCTTATCATGTTAGATTTTCCTTTCTCCATCCTCGCTCCACCTCCCGAGCTATGGTGAGGACTTGGGAATAAGTTTTCAGCTGTTGGGGCATTAAGAGGATTTGAATGTCCATTTGTAAACCCTGTTGGAACCTACTCGCCCGCTTTTCCTCATCAGCCACCATATATGGAGCAAAGCGGCTCAGCCTCAAGAACTCAGCGGCATACTCATCCACAGACCGGTTCCATTTTTGAAGTCGGATGAACTGTTCTTCCATTTCTTTCTGAGCTGTGGCAGGGAAAAATCTACTATAGAAGCTTTGAGAAAACTGGTCCCAAGTGACAGGTTTCTCCAGTCTCGCTTCTTCAGCTAGCCACTAGGTCCTGGCTACATCCTTTAGTTGAATCTTGGCGACCTCCACTTGATTTTCTTTTGGGACCCGGGCTGCGTTCAACAGATCTGTGGTGTCAATCAGCCATTGTTCAGCATCTAGTGGTTTCTCTCCTCCCGTGAATATCGCCGGTTGCAACCGCCTAAAGTCTGATACGTTCCACGGTCTTTGTTCCTTAGGAGTTGCTAACTCTTGCCGAAGGAGTTCCGTCTGCTGTGCTGATTCTCCATCATAGTCTGGATAACCCTTAGAATCTCAACATTCTCTCCCGCGGGTCCATTTGATGCTTGCCCGGAGTTGTTACGACCCGTCCTTCTATCCATACTTATGTTGGTAAAAAGGAGACTGAAAACTGGAAAGATGGAAGGATTTTAGGACACAAGGAAAGGAATCAAGAAGGACTAGATAACTTGTACATTGTAGTTGGCAATGGCAAATTCCATTTGCTGCTTGATTGTACTATAGGTGTGAGAGCCTAGGCTCTGATACCAACCTGTAACGCCCCGATCCCACGGGTACGGGGACGTCACTGCGACATACATACGCAGGTCAGAAGTACCCTCACGTATATACGCTAAGCATCAGTACAAGCAAGAATTAGAGTACGACAAACGTAGCGTCCATTCATATGCCAACATAAGAAGTACAAAGTACAAGGTTATCACAGGATGTGACATACTATTACATATCACATGCATCATATATCACAGCCAAGCACAAAAGTACGATTTACAATATGATTACAAGATGCTCACGAGCTGAAGGAAGGTCCCGCGAGCTAAAAAGGAAAGTCTGGCACAACAGAAACCGAGACTAGTCAGCCTGCTCGGAAAGGAAAGCTTGATCTTCCACAGAAGGCTCCACCTCAATCCAAGGTCCGGAACCTGAACATACAAATTCAAGGGAGTCAGGACCTCCCAAACAAGTGATCAGGTTACAGACGAGCGGCATAAGAAATAAGAGTATGAGAGTTGGTACAATATCATGAATAATCAGCCAGCGAGTAAAGGAAGTACGACATGTTATAAACGAAAGGCATTGTATAAGCTTAAGTTACGGCCTCATGAGACTAGTACCTCGAGGGAATAATCCAAACAAGGAAACCCTCATCTATATACCTTCATCTCATGTCACCGTAATCCAGGCGATTCCAACACCCACAGTTAACGTCTTTTATTATTATTGTTACTCGTCTTACCCTGATATCTAGCTATGTGAACTAGCGTCCCAGCACACATAGATCCATATCCAAGTAAAGCAAGATTGTTATTGGAAACCAGCGGGGTATCAACGAACTATGTTTACAGTGGGTCCCGTACATACCCGGGACCACGGCCCAGGATGTTCCGTTGCTTGGTAACGGAACCAGCCGCAAGGCTAACAGGAGGGACTTATGTATGCCCTTATCATGATGGTACCAGGAAGGAGGGAGCCAGCACTCCCCTCGGTCGCCTGGAGGCCACAGGTCAGACCGGAAATTTAGTTGCACAACATACCTAATACCACTGTAAACACGAACATATATTGATAGCCGCGTATTTCCCCCGACCCGATGCAAGTTGTCTTATTTATGAATTCTTTAGATAATTATCAGGTTTCGGGAATGAACAGGAGCAAGTCAGGAATATTGTAAAAACAGGAGTATCAGGAGTACAATTTGTACTATCACGTAAAATCAAGTTGGTAAATCATGAAGTCCGGTTATCATTCCCGTTATCGTGATAATTATAAAAGTCGAGTGTGTCATGCCTGGTGTCAAGAGATAGCATGACAAAGGGTGATATTTGTCAAGTAACATGCCATGAAATAACAATATATAATACATGTCTCGAGTATAAGGTTCATTTCCAAGAAAGTGATTAACCACAGCAAATAGCCAAAGTTAGTCGACTAGGGAGAGGCAAGTAGTCGACTTATAGAGGAGTTAGTCGACTATAGGGGAAGGCCAAGTCGACTAATAGGGTCGCGTTTCAAAGAGTCGCGTCTTCAGGAGAAAAGTTAGTCGACTAGAAAAAGGGTTAGTCGACTAATGAGGCTGCGTTTCACAAGACTGCGTCTCACAAGGCCGCGTCTCACAAGACTGCGTCTCACAAGGCCGCGTCTCACAAGACCGCGTCTCGCAAGACCGCGTCTTCAGGAAAGAGTTAGTCGACTAGGAGAAATGAGTAGTCGACTAATGAAGTCGCGTTTCAGAAGTAAGGTTGCGTTTTAATGAGTTAGTCGACTTGGGATAGGGGGTAGTCGACTAATAAAGGGTTCAAGTCGACTAATGACTGGGTCAAGTCGACAACAGAGTGCAAAACAGAGAGCAGAAACTGACTTTTGAGGGTTGCGTTATTTGATAAAATTACAAGTATGAAAATAGTATCCAAGTCTTGGCGAGTAGAGTTACTCGCCTAAAATGCGCCCGACGCAGGGAAGCTCGGCCCCAATCCAAAAGGAGGGTACCGGCCCTAGAGTTGCCAACAGAGAAGAACGCGGCCCCAATCCAAAAGGAGTGGCCGGTCCTCACAAGTTGATGGAGAGAGTTTGAGGGTGCAAGTCTAGTGCATTAGCCAAAATGAGTTTTTGCAAACGATGCCACGGGGGACGAATCTATAGTCCGTCGGAAAGAGGTTGTCGAGGAGGTGAAGATGGTATGCTTGGTGGTGGCTACGGTGGTGCAGGTGGTGGTGGAGAAGATGGGTTCCTTGAGGTTTTCTTGGTGAAAGAGGTTGAAGAAGATGGTGTTGTTGGTGGAAATGGAGGAGGAGATGGAGGGGAAGAAGGTGGAGGAGTTGGGGAGTTTGTGTTGGAATAAAAATGGAGAAGGGGGGTTTGTGATGGCCGGCCAAGTGCTTGGGCTGCTGTCTTCTGGGCTTGTGCTGGCTGCAAATGAAGGAGGAGAAGAGATAATGTAAGAGAGAGAAGATGGGAGTGATATATATATATATGGGGGGAATAGTTATATAATAATATATATTGTTGCCACTCCATTCAAAACGCAAGAAATACAAGCATGAAGACTTGCGTCTCCATGAAGAAAAGCCCGCGCATGGGCTGCCAAAGCTGGACGCGAAAATTCTGCTGCGTTCAAAAAGGAGAAAATACAAATTCGCGTTTAAAGAAGAGACAAAAAGGTATGGTGATTGGACTTGAGTTGATTTAGCCCATAAGCATTATTGCAGCAAGGGGAAGGTCTCCGCATTAATTGCTGAGTCCAGTGGTGAAACTCGCGTTTGAGGAAGAGAGAGAATAATGGAAAAAGAGAAATGTGGAATAATGGATAAACTCCCGGTATCTGGGAAAATACCGAAAACTCCGGGAAAGTCCAAAAATTGAAGTATCTCAAAAAGTCTCCCAAAATCTCAAAAATAATAAATATTATATAAAGATTTTGGTGGTGAAATCGGTTTTCAGAAATTCAATTCCATTTTCAAAATAAAAATCCTGGAATCTACTGTGAACGGTGTCTACACCGGGTTGGCTCGATTTTTGATAAAATCTGAAAAATCCCAGAAAATGCCTGAAGGAAGAAAATATATTTTAAGGAGGAATGTGAAAGCGGAATCCAAAAAATTGATTTCAATTGTGAATTAAAATTCCTGGAATCAACCAGTGATACTGGCGACACCGGTTTTGAAGATTTACAATTTAATTCCGAAAAATTTCAGAAAATCATGAAAAATCTAGAATATTAAAAAATAATATTTGAAACAAAATTAGTCAAAACTGAATACCAAACAGATCAAATCATGCAGTACTGCTATATGAGTAAGTATTTAAATAGCAGAAAATAAAATAAAATAAAATAAAAATAATAATAAAATGCACCAAAAATCAGGATACGTAACTGTGCACGTATACCGAGGATGGGGTGTTACATAATTGCTATACTTGCTTGGATTGTTGTTAACACTAGTATTCAACCAAGAGAGCCAACGCGGCACCTCAAACCATTCAAGGGGAATTAGAGGAGCTTGTCCAGAGCCTCGCAAGGGGAATTCGGCAACACTCTTGTGTATACATAAGTGTTTAATTAAAAGAAGTTTTATTTGGTCATCTTAGTTTAATTCCACATTATTTGTTCATAAGTGACCATTAGATTAGCCATCACCTATTCACCCCCTCTAGGTGTTATTTCAATTGGTATCAGAGCTTGGTACTCTGATTTGGGTCTAACAACCTAGAGTAAAAGATCCTCATTTTTAGGCTAATCACAAGATTTGTACACACACATGGACTTCATGTCACCAACCACCTTTGACATTCTTAACATCAACATTTGGAAGGTAAGATGTCATTGTACCTCAAGGCCTTAGGCATTCATGTATATCTGCTACTACTAATGATTCATATTTTAATAATAGCAAGTACTTTGAGGCTAATGCAAAAGCCCTTCATGCTATCAAGTCAACCCTAAATGATGATTATTTATCTAGGGTTTCTAATATTGAATCGGCTTTTGTAGTATGGAACATCATCACCTCCCTCGGCGAAAAAGATCTATACTATGCGGGGAGTGACTCGGATGTTGGAAGCGACACCTCCAACAAGTGCTACATGGTCCAAGGGGATAACCCCCTTGAGATAAATTCCGAATCCGATGATGATGACATGTCATATGATGAGCTTACTACCTTTTGTCATCTATTGCTTGAAAAAGTATGACATGATTAAGAAAGAAAATAAAAATTTGAAAAAGAATATTGCTTGCATGCATGTAGAACAAGACTCTTTTAAATCTAACATTGCATGTTAGAAAAAGATAACAAAAATTTGAAAAAGAATTTGATGCCATGCTTAATGAAAGAGATTCATTAGAAATTAAAAATGGCATGCTTAGAAAAAAGAAAATAAAGATTTGAAAAATGAGAATGTTCTTGCTTGCAAAAATTGAATGATTTATGTGAAGGGAACACTATTTGAAAAATAAGGTTGAAAAACAAATGGTGGAAAAAAAAAAGGAAGTTTTGCAAGAAAAAAATAATCTTTAAAAAGAAATTTGTTGAAAAGAAAAGGATAATGTTTTTCAAAAGAAAAAGAAAATTGACTCTTCATCTCATCATGCTTTTCATGCCACCACTAATGAGATTAAGAATTTGAAAAATAAAAATGAATAATTTGAGTTCAACTTTGAAATCTTGTGCATTCAATTATTCTAAGTTGGAATCTTTGTTTCAAAAGAAACAGGTTCCCATGTCATGCACATACACTCATGCTCATGCTTATGTGCACATCACGATCACAATCACACTCATAAGCATCATGATAGGGTGTACACTGTACACATTGTGGTCGCAAAGGCCATTAGCAAAATATTATTTTGATAAGAAGCATAATTTATATTTGCTATTCTAAAAGGATTTTGGGTTCCTTACAATAAAGCTAACCCAAAGGACCCAAGAAAATATGGGTACCAAAACCCCACCTTTTGTTTTTGATGTAGGTGAGGCTCTCAAAAACGTGAGAGGTTTGGTGCCTTGGTAGTGGATGCAATGGACTTGATGGGCATACATTTGGATGCATCACTATCAAGGAGCTTGGGGGACAACCACCATATTTGGAGCTTTAGAGTTGGTAACAATTCTAAAACTCCTATTTTTATGTACATGCTTTTAATTTCATATATCTTTATAGCATGTTCATATTGTATGTGCTTATGTGGTATTTAAATGCTTAGATGTAGAATGTATCAAAACTGATTTATACATGTACACTTAGTGAGTATCAAATTGATTCATTACATTTGAACTTCATGCTCATTTGTATCCACTATATGCATATGTATAGACTAGTTTTGATGATTCTCTTTTATCCATGTTTTGCCTTATTTTATGCTTACTTCATGTATATATATTCTTAATTCAAATCTAATAAATATACATGTATACCCGTGAGTCTCTTGCCTTCATGCAAATACCTTTGATAGACTCTTTTAGATTTGGGATATGTATGGTATTGTTAGGATTGGATTAATCATACATATACCATGAAGATTAGTGAGTTTATGAAAAATGTTTTTGAAAATGTGACTTATAATCTTTTGAGCTTCATTGACTATTTTCATAAAAATGCT